>CM031240.1:98910774-98928274 GCA_018340775.1 Taxus wallichiana var. yunnanensis
GATTTTTATTTCTTAGGCCTTTTCTCCCCAATCCGTGGGCCGCATTGTTTACTGTAAACCTTTTCGCGTATAAACCACATGAGAGCTTCAATCACATTACCTACATATGGTAAGCGATTTTACAGTTTTGTAGAGTAAAATTGGAATCATAGTTATCAAGAGCCGAGGGTAATAATTTCTGAGGAAAAAAATGGCAGAAGGGGAAGAGAGTCCAAAACAGAGAAAAATCATGGTGGCTGTAGACGAGAGCGAGGAAAGCATGTATGCCCTTTCTTGGGCTCTCGATTTTCTGTCAGTTAACGCCCACGACACCCTTGTTTTAATGCACGCTCAACCGCCTCCTCAGGTTTACACAGCCATCGATGGTGCAGGTGCTGCTTCTATGCAAAATCTTATTATATTATATACTTTTCCTTATGCTAATTATTCGAATGATGTTTTTCAGGCTATGTATTCACATCTGAAATGCTGCACTCCATGGAGCGTTACCAGAGAAGCATCACCGAAAATGTGTTGGAGAGGGCCAAAAGCATGTGCACTGGAAAACATGTAGGCGATGTGTTATTGTTGTTATGTGTGTCTGTGGATGAGCAATTAGGCTGATATTTTATTTGGGTCAGGTGTGTGTGGAGACAAGAGTGAGTATTGGAGATGCAAGGGATATAATATGTGATGAAGCAGACAAGGCTGAACCAGATTTCTTGGTGATTGGGAGCCATGGCTATGGTGCTTTAAAAAGGTGTGTGAATGGGATTATTATATGATTTATTCTTGTATTTGCAGGTAATTATATGCTTCAATGAGTGTCTTGTTTGCAGGGCATTTTTGGGGAGTGTCAGCGATCACTGTGCTCACAATGTGAAGTGCCCTGTTTTGATTGTGAAGCATCCCAAGAAATAAAACTGACTTCGATGGCCCTCTCCGGCTAGAATGCCAAGCTTCGAAATAATCTTTAGCTTTGCATGTGGTTCGATTGTGATTTGGTGGTCTTGAATGTGGATATTATGTGAGATTTGGGATGCATGTGAAGACCTGATATTTAAATATGGGAGAGTTGTGAAACATGATGAGACATATGTAATAATGTGAAATTTGGGGGAAAATTCACAAAAGTTTTGTGAACATCAAAAATATTTTGTGAAGTCTAAAGCTAGTTTATTTTGGTAAAAATTTGAAAATGCACCGCCGGATTTATTCTATATTTATTAATTTAATTTAATTTTAGTATTATTTAGAAGTATCGTCTTCAAGTATTAACTTTGCAGAAATATTTTTGGTAATTCTCGTGTCTTTAATATTTGCTGTCTTATCAGATTTTAGATATTTTAAAGGTTATCAGATTTTAGATATTTTTTACAGACTTAAATATTTGTAACTAAAATATTCATTATAAGTAAAATAAAATATTCATCAATAAATTCTAGATATTTTGTTGACCACCGTGGAGCAAGCGGTGCTGACGTTCAACCTGTAACTGTCCATCTCCTTCAATAGACGGAAATGCCCGATATATGAGGCAGAATATGGTTTATTTAATAAATCTCAATTGAAAACTCTGCCTATGCCCGATATACAAGTTTGTCAGGGCGTGCCTATTAAGGGTTGGCATCATTAATTTACATTTATGGAATATGAAAGGATTTGGTGCTAGGTATGCTAAATGCTAGGTAACTTGGTTTTAGTATTACTACTTTCCTTTCAATTTTTAAAAAAATTATTCAACCCATGTTTTAATTTATTCAACCAATTTTTAATATATTATAGTTTATAAAATTACTTAAAATTGTACAGATTTATTAAATATATTTATTTGGAAAATGTTTACATATGTATTTTGAGGTTTAATTATTTTTAGACATCAATGTAGTTGTATTATTGTGTCAAGTTAAAAACAATATGTTTGGTAAAATATAGTTTCAAACTCTATTTTATGTTTAATAAATTGCATTTTTCAATCAAAATTTTCAAGCAAGAATAAAAATATATATTATATGATAATGAAATAGATGTGAAATTTAAAGTTGAGACTACTTTATGACGATCAAATGAATGTCAAATTTAAAGTGGTCAATTAAGTACTAACATCTTAGAGATATTATAGTCCAACACCAACATCAAAATTAATATACAATTGCTATGAAAAAATATTTTACAAAAAAAAAAAAATTCTACTAAAATCAAATATCTAATATCGACAGAATAAATAATAATGTCAAATTTAGACAAATAAAAAAATACACACATCTTAAAATCTTCAATTTACTCGATTAATAATGGATTGTTTTAGGTGTACACATGATAAGTTCAATTTTAATTCTATTACTTAGTTATGTCAAACGTCGTTCTAGGATGGAGGTTGGGATTGGTGGTGGACTATAATGTATGTGAATGTGGTCGCTTCTAGTTCCAACCTTACATTTTTCATTCATTTGACCATTACTAATAGTTTCATCTTTTTTCTAAGAGAACTCAATTGAAAAAAAAAAAAATCTTGGCCATATGTTGACGTTTGGAACCCATTTTTTTCTAATCAAGGTACATATTAATGTAACTAGATTGACACTATTTATCATCTTCGGTATTAACTTTTGAAGAATGAAATGAATGATAAAATTAATATTCAATCAAGTGTTCAGATCATTCGTGTGATCTTTTTTCGGTTTAGTAACTAGTTATATTTTAGCTAAGTTCAATTGTTATCTCCACCTATATAGAGATTGATCTAATGTGATCATTTGTTGTAACTCATTGTAATAAGATGTTCAATGCTTGTATACAATGCAACTTCATTTAAATAACTCATAAATTAGTTTTGAGTCTTGCATATTGATTTCGAGTATCTATTATTTAGTATTAGAGCCTTTACCCAGGTTCTATTCCCCAAAGTTACATTCGAGGGGAGTTGGAATAATTGCTACACTGTGGGAACCGTTCTCATGGACTAACTACCACCATGAGAACCTAGAATGTTTTTTTCGCAAACCACTATACTATCGGGAATTTGGGTAAATATATCAAACAATAGACCAAAAATAAATGGAATTAGAAGCAACAACATCAAGGCAATGTCGTTGATGAAGATGAAATTTTTAATGAGGATAACTTGTTTGATGCACAATCAGTGGAAGAAACCTCTACACAAATTTCTATCTAATATGTAGACTCAATCTCATCTAGAAATATAACAAAATGAAAGGATTGCTTATCCACTATCATTGCATATCCCACCAAAAACTCAATTCCATTAGAGGATGAGACTTCTAACACGAGTTCATGGTATTAGAGATATAAGGTTGATTCTTGTAAATAAGCATTACACACTTATCAATGTATTGTATGTACCATGATGAAGAAAAATATTCTCTCATTTGCAATCATCTATTCAATCACAATCTAAAAGTTTAGTTTTTCTACGCAAGTGGCTGAAAGTTGTGCCTCATAAGGGATGAAAACATGTAGTCCAAGATAGTTTCAAGAGCATATATTATAAACAAGATGTTTTAGTTGGATTTTTGCCATATGATAATCAAGCACTCATTGCTTAAGGACTCTGTTGATGCCTAATCACAACACCCCTGAATGTCTGCAACTCGATGGGTTAAGACTCTCAGTGTGATTGCATAACATGGATCTTTTCCCAAAGTGTGGGACTTTGAAATCGAGAAGCTCTCTAGATGAAGGTCGGTTCATATTCCTCTCTGTCCAGTGCACACATTCATACTTTAGAGGATCTACTCTAAAACCTACTCTAACTTGCCAAGGAGACAGGGTTAAGAAGATGCAAGAAAATAAACCTAAGCTACAAGGGTGATGCACCAAAGGAATGTTGAACACTTGCTTTGCAATTAAACACAAACCATTAAAACTATAACACAACCACCATGCATAGATAACCAAACTACAATGAGAGATCGGGCGGATGCAATGAACACAAGAGAGGGTTGAAAATCATCCACAGACTTATCTTATTGCTCCAAAATTGATACAGTGCATTACAGTAGCCAAGAGGAAAAATTGCATTACAACTTGAATGGGAGGTTTTACTCCACAAAATCACTTGCAAACAAGGGAAGAAGGGAGGGTGCAAAGCAAAAATGTCCAACCCTTTTGAAAAATGCCCCTCCTTACAATATACGTAAAGAATTAGAGCAGGAGATAGAAGAAATCCGAATTCTTGCTCCAACCACCCAAAAATGCATTGAATTTTCTTGCAAAATGATGGGTTCCATGACAAAGCCCATTCCTCCATGTATTGTTCCTTGTTGGGCAAGAAAGGAAGCCCATACTTCATTATGGTGGTAGGTGAGAAGCCTGACACTTTAAAATATCCATTCGTAGTTGAGTAGCAGACATCGAGAGCTTTCCAAAAAGTCCTCTCTTGCTCAAATCCGAGCTTCCAGTCGAAAGTTATGATCATCTCCAAACTGCTTTGGGTTTGGAGTCTATCCGTGCAAGATCCACATGGAAGCCCCGCGCATTCTTAAGCTTTTTGCTAACTTTTAAGGTCTTGGGAATGCGACGTGCCGACACTTGGAACTTTCCATGAACATGTCGTTATGTTCTCTTTTGTTCTCGCCTTTTATGCCTATTTAGAAGTAACTATGTTGGACCCTAAAGACATGGAGGGATAGTGCACATTTAGGGACTTGCCTTGGATTTTACCTTTGAAGATGCGATGATCGACACATGGAGGATTTCGGCTGGCTCTTCCCATGCTTAGACTTGTCAATAGCTGGTTTTGCCTTTCTCGGGCTCTGACCATGTGGAGGGCCATGCGCTCGTTTGGGGACCCCGCTTTTGGATTTTACCTTTGGAGTTGTGCCAATGAGGCACGTGGAGGCTTCTGCTTTGTTTAGGGACCCCACTTTTGGATTTTACCTTTGGATTTGCGCTGATGAGGCACGTGGAGGCTTCCGCTGGCTCTTCCCATGCTTAGACTTTTCAACAACTGATTATGTCTTTCTCGGGATCTGACTACGTGGAGGGTCTGCGCTCGTTTAGGGACCCCGCTTTTAGATTTTACCTTTGGAGTTGCGCCGATGAGGCACGTGGAGGCTTCCGCTGGCTCTGTTGCTTTGCTTAGACTTTTCAATGGTCGGCTCTTCCTTTCTCGGGCTCTAACCACATGGAGGGCCTGCGCTTGTTTGGGGACCCCACTTTTGGATTTTACCTTTGGAGTTACGTTGATGAGGCATGCAAAGGCTTCACGCTGGCTCTGTTGCTTTGCTTATACTTTTCAACAATCGTTTCTACCTTTCTCGGGCTCTAACCATGTGGAGGGCTTGCGCTCATTTGGGGAACCCGCTTTTGGATTTTACCTTTGGAGTTGCGTTGATGAGGCACGTGGAGGCTTTCGCTTTGTCGCACCTTTTGAAGGTGCGTTGAGTGACATGTGGCACCTTCCGTTGTTATGTTTCTTTGCTTCTAGTCGACTCTCTCTGGGCTCAATTTTGAAGTTCGGGAGTCAGGCGCGAGGCGCGGAAGAGAAATAGAGGGAAGGCGTGTGCGAGGAGGGTGCGTGGCACAATAGGGTGCATGTGGGCGTGCAAGCGGGAAGTGAAGGGATGACCAATTTTAAGGCATGTTTGCAGAAGGGCGTACGAAGAGGGCATGAGAGGAAGGCACAGGAGGCACACGCACAAGAGGGAAGCGCGAAAGGGGAAAATGGAAGGAGAGAAGAATGTGAAAGAAGAGTATGGAAGCAGGACATGAATATCCAACTAAGGAAGGGTGCGCGATGGCTAGAAAGGAAAGAGGGCACGTGATAGGAAGACCCAGAACTTAGCCGATTTGGAAGGCATCTACAGAGGGGTGCATGGAAGAATTACATGGCGCGAGGAGTGCGCGGGAGGACTACATCCTATGAAAAGTGCCAAATGAGCAAGCATGCGGGTGCACAACCTAAAATGTGAAGCATCAGAGCTAGAATGAAAGTAAAAGTCATCCAAATAGCTAGGAGAGTTATTTGGATAAAAATTTGGTGAGTTTCGAGGCCCTCTCCTCGCTTTAGATGAAGAGACCAATTTTGCCTTGAAGTATCCATTGGGCACGGAGTCATGAACGATACCCGATCTGATCTTGCATTTTGAATCTTGAACCTACCTCACTGCTTGTACTCTCAATTTTCATAAGAAAATCTTAAAAATGAGGTTTCTAAGAGTAGAAAATTGTCTTGACTTGGAGTTTTCACTGTTCCTGAAATGGGTTGTTATAACATTCACTTGGAGGCACACTAAACTACATAGTGATATAACCTTGGAGCAACAAGACCTATGCCGAAGCACTTAGGGAAATTGAAACTTACACTACAACAAGACAATGTGCACACATACTTAGAGGAATTAAAATCCTAGGCTAATATTTACAAGGGTGAAACCTTTTCCTTTCAGTAACAATGTTTAAGATAGATTTCGTTAACTAGAATCGGAAGCTCCTCTCCCTCCAAGGTAGACAATTGGAAGGCATTGCTACTTTTACATCCCATGACCATATAAGGGCCACTCCAAATGGCATCAAACTTGGAATGTCGCCAGGTTTTTCCCAATCTGCATCCCATTTCAGAACTAGGTCCCCTTCCTGAAAGGTCCTTACTCTTACTTTCTTGTCAAACCATCTTTTGACTAAGGCTTGATCTTTCTCTATCATTTGAACTGCATGTTCTCTGATTTCTTCCAATTCCATCATTTCGCATACCTAGCTTCCATAGGCTCAAACTCAAACAACTCCAACTGCTTCATGAGCTCCAATGCAGGTAGCTCTAATGATATAGGCAACACTGCCTCTTTCTCATAGACCAACTTGTAAGGGGAATTACCTGTTGACCTCTTTGGTGTGATCCTGTCAGCCCATAATGGTGATTTGAGCTTGATATGCCATGTCTTTTGATTTTCATCTAGATTCCTTCTGATGATCCTCAAAAATTCTTATTTGTGGACTCTACCTACATATTACCCTGATGGGTAATAGTTTCAAGAGGTTCTCAAGTAGGTTTCATTCTTTCTGACCCATTCTGTGATCTTGGAACCTAGGAACGCTAATGCATTGTCTGATATGATAGTGGCGGTACTCCAAACCTAGTCACTATCCCTTCATAGAAGTCTAGTATGCTAGACTCGTTTGCTTCCTTGAGCGCTACCGCCTCGGTCCATTTGGTGAAATAGTTTGTAGCTGTGAGAATCCACTTGTGACCTTGGCTTGAGTTTGGATTGATGACCCCAATGAAGTCCAATCCCCATTGCATGAACGGTTGGTCAACTGAAATTGGGTGCAATGGAAGCACTGCTAACTTTTCTTTACCTGTGAAGAACACACATTTTTTGCACCTTTTTATCCATGTGTAGCAGTCACTAAACATTGTGGGCCAATAATAACCCGCCTTCATTATCTTGAGAGCTGTTACTCGTGGGGAAAAATGACCTCCGACCTCTCCATCGTGGAAGTCCTGTAACACCTTTTCAATCTGACTTGTTTCAATGCATCTCAGTAGAACGCCATTGATGTCTTTCTTGAATAAGACACCATCAACAAGCACATATGGAATGGCTTGTAATCTGAAGTATCTCCTCTTTGATTTTCTCATTTCTAGAGGACATAGGCTGTTTGTAGGAAGTGTATCATGTTTTGAGTCCAACAGGGAATAAGAACACTATCATTTGCTTGTTCTTGACCATCTTGTAGTACTAAAAAACCCATTTTCATTACTTACATCATCATGTTGGCTAGAGGCTAGCTATTCACACAGTCCCTTTCCATGAATCAACTTAGTGACCTTAATTTCAATGTCATATTCCATGACACGAGTGATCCATCCTACACGTTTCTCATTTAGACCCTTGTTAAGAAGGAATTCCTTGACTCCCGCATGAGAGACTAGCAATTGGACATGATTTTTGATGAAGGAGTATTTTACTTCATAGTCCTCCAAACTTTGACTAAAGAAGGCAACCGGTTGTTGATTTGTCTTTGTTCGGTTGCACTAGGATTGCAGAAAATTGTGTCCCTACTACCAAAGGCATAGAGCATGAAGTCCTTGGAGAAATCTATATTGATGAGAGTTGGAGGTTGGGATACAACCTATTTTATTGCTTCAAAACTTGCTTTTATTTCATTTTTCCACCTAAATGCTATGCTCTTCTTCAACATCAGTGTTATTGGCTTCACAAGAGTGACAAAATTTGGCACAAACCTGCGAACAAAATTGATCCTTCCTAGAAATCTCTGAAGAGCCTTCTTATGGCTTGGCAAGGGTAATGCTTGAATTGCTTCAACTCTTTCTGGGTCAATCGTCAATCCTTCCTTTGACATAATATGGCCTAGGAGCTTACCTTCGTGAGCCAGGAATATGCATTTTTTGGGATTTAATGATACCCCAAATCTCCTACATCTTTGAAATACCTGTCTCAGATGAAAAAGGTGATCCACTATGTTTTTGGAGAACACAATGATATCGTCAAGATATATTAGCACTATTTTGTTGATCAACCCCTTGAATGCCATGTCCATCACCCTTTGAAAAGTGGCTCCAACATTAGACAATCGAATGGCATCTTCCTATAGGCATAGGTGCCCCACTTAGTGGTGAAAGCCATTTTGAACTGGTCATCTTCTTTTACCATTATCTAATTATACCCCAAGTAGCCATCGAGGAGGGAAAATATTTCCGAGCCGGATACCACTTGTAAGATTTGTTCCATTGAAGGGAGTGGATAATGGTCTTTGAGAGATGCCCTATTCAAGTCTCAGAAGTCCACACATAACCTTATTTATCCATTCTTCTTCCTAACCGGGACCAAGTTAGAAACCCAGCTCGAGTGCTTGATTGGAAATATAATGCTTGCCTCTATTAGCTTGTTTAGTTCTTTCTTCATAAGAGGCTCAATGTGTGGGTTGACTGGTCTTTGCTTCTGCTTGATGGGCTTAGCATCTAGATCTATCAAGTTCTATGGTGTGTTGTGCCAGCTTCGGATTGAACCCTCGTAGGTCCTCATAACTCCAAGCGAAGACATCTGGAAACTCTTGGCAAAGTTGTATGAACTCATATCTCTCTTGCTTAGTGGCCACCTTACCAATTTGGAGTGTTTTTCCTTCCCCAACTGAAATTGGCTTTGAATCTTCTCCCTTGACATGTAGGTTGGCTTTTTCTTTACGGAACTGGTCATTTGGGTTGAAGATAGATTCCAATGTTACCAAACCCTTTGGAAGCTTGTTTGTCCGCAACTACACTACTTGGTCCCCGTATTGCTGCTCTAATTTGTCTTGGTTCCTAGCTGAGAATTCAGCCTCTTCTTGCAAGAAATTAATGATCTATTGATCGTTCTCAAACACCTGCCAACTTGTGTTATTGTCTGGAACTGTTGGCCTTACAATCACATGGATATGTGGTTGTGTTTTGTCTCTTTTGATACTGTCAACCACATCAAATGTTGCTCCAACTGCTGCAAGCCTATCTGCAGCTTCATTCTTCTTCTTGGGTATGGACACAATGTTGAAAGCTTCAAAGTCTTCAATTAGGTCCCATACCCTGTTTTTGTAGCTCTTGAGTAGGTCATTCTTTGCAGCATGTTTCCTTCTGACTTGATTGACGATTAGCTTGCTATCACCAAATACTTGCAAATTCTTTATGCCTCTTTTCTGGCCCAATGAAGTCCATGAATCAAGGCCTCATATTCAGTTGTGTTGTTTGAACAGGAAAACTGGAAACGAAACGCTGAATAATACTTGATGTTCTATGGTGAAACTAACATTGCACCTCCTCCAACACCTTGTTTGCTTCTTGAACCATTGAAATATAGTTGCCATACTTCATTTTCATCTTCATTTTCTAGCTTGGTGATGTTAGGAATGGGTGAGTTTTCTTCGTGTACACAATATACACCCAATTCAGATTCTTCCATTTCCTTAAATGGGTTGAATGCATGCCTTTTGTTTTCCCATTCATCCAGAGTTAAATCTGGAATACCCTCAACCTTAGTACCTATTTCTAGATCAGTTGAACACTCCTCCTGATTGAAGGCTAAGCAATTTGCATTGATAGGACTTGGCACATGAGGCTCAATGTGAAATTTTGCAATTGGTTTTGATTCTATGGTTGCCTTAGCTCCATACCATATTCTAAATAGCATGTGTGACCAATCTGCTGATAGATAGCCTCCAATTTTGGTAGTGAAGTCTCTTGACAAGCATAACACAAAGAGTGGTGGCAAGTCTATGACTAATACATCTTGTAAAACGGTTGCATTGGGACATGCATGCAACGTGAGGCTCAAATCTTTGATTACTCCAACTGTTATTATTCTTTGCTTTCTGTCAATTTCACCACACCTTTAGATATGACTTCATATTGAAGTCTCGATTGATCAACTATCTATTTTGGTGTGGTGAGATACTTGCTCCCGAATCAATCATGCAATTATGTACCAACTTATCTCCTATGATCAATGAGATATAGAATGGTGGTGGCTTCAAATTCTTACCTTGATGGCCTCCATGATTTCCTTCTTGATGAGATGCGTTGGTGAGCACTTTTCTTATTGATTGGGTGGTTGATTTGATGTTGACCAATTTGCCATAGCAGCTTGTAATAGGTCTCTTTGTCTTGGGATAGCCAATGAATCCCACATCGAGATGTTTACATTCATTTTCTTCATTTGCTCAATGATGTTGAATGGATATGAGTTATCCTTCGCTGCCCCTTTCCTTGCACATTCTTCTCTTTCACATGGGATGTTACAACATGCACTTGAGCTGACCTAGAAGGTGGCTTGGGCTGACCTTGCACATTGGGAGATACACTTTTATTACTAACACCTTGTGGCGTGATGGAGGGTTGTGGATCACTTAAACTTGATGATTGTTCCTCTCCAATGTTCCTTTTCTTGGAGTGTGTATTGGTTGTTACAATTTGAGAAGGTGTTTGGTTTATACCACAGAAATATTCAACCTGCCAATTGACAAGTTTTGTCTCATTTGGAGGTGCGTCTTGTTGAGTTTCTCCCTGCTGCTTATTTCCTTCTTGGCATGTCTCTTGTTCCGCACCCATTGTTGTCACCATAAGGGCTTGATTCAAAGCACCATTAAAACACATTGACTAGTTATGAGGTTGATTGCATGGGAAACACCAGTCATATTCATGAGCCATGTTATTTTACACGGTACTAGAGCTCTAGATGTGGATCTAGCATCATTATTGTAAAAGGTGGAATGGTCTATTAGTAGGAGGCCTGACTTGGTTCTGATTTGCAGCTTGAAAGGGTGGCCTGTTAGGCTGATATGGAGGTCTACTAGGTTGAGTTTGAGGCTGATACGATTTGAATTTTTGAGCTTGCTACCTCTTAAGCATCACTAACTCATTACCCAAGTTCTGCAATTGCTTCATGACTTCTTGGAGCTCACTTGAGGTGCTAGAAGATGAGGTAGAAGCTTCAGTTGAATTCTGATTTCTTGGGGAAGGAATGGGAGCTAATGTGGGTGCTTGACTAGTGCTTAGAGCTCCTAGTTCTGGATATAGAGGCATAGGCGACCTAGGTGCAAGTTTACCAGCCTCAATTAAACAATTTTAAGCTTTAATAACAATATTATAGCTTGCGAATAAATTTATACCTCACATTGATTGAATCATCATGACAATATCATAATTTAAAGCTTTAAGAAAGTATAGGAAAACACCTTCAAGCTGTTGGTCTCACGGTCACTAGAATCCTATCCCATGTCCTTTGAAATATGAAGTTGAAATCGATCAACTGTTCATTAGGAGCCCTCTTGATTGTTATCAATTATTCCAATAAAGACATATTATCCCCCTTTTCTCTAAATTGATTATGGAGAGTTGTGCATAAATGGTCCCTATTATGGATGGATCGTGCGGTTGGACTTCAACCACATCGCAAAGCTTTACCTTTAAAGAAGGATGCCAACAACTTGATAGCAATGTCCATTTCAGAAATTTCATGAATTGCAAAGACATTTGTAATGTCTTGGATATGATCAATTGGAGTCGTCTGGTTCTCTCTAGTAAAATATGGAATTTTCTTGATGTTGCATTTGGGCTGGATTTTGTGCATTGAGAGCGGGTGCTACCAATGGAGTTGACGTAGGGGTTGGGTGTGTCATCTTGATTGGTCGAAGAACTCTAGTCGATTGGATGAAAGGCCTTCCAAGTGGAGGTGTTGAGATTTTCTTCCTCCCCTTTCTCTTTACGGGGATAAAAGCGGATATAAAAACAATTCTTCTTCTCTTGTTCTTGACCTTGTCAGAATTTTTCTCATGAATCTCCCAATCTTGGACTGCTGAAACGAGTGGATTCTTCCCTTTTTGGAGTCATCACATGTGCATTTTCAGAGCTTCTTATAAGCTAGGAAATTACAAGTGCACATCAATCTTGCTAAAATAAAAATGAAGACTTCTTACTCCCATCGGGCGTGCAAAAGCTGTTGATGCATAATCACAACACCCTGAATGTCTACAACTCAATGGGTTGAGACTCTCAGTGTGATTGCATAACATGGAGCTTTTCCCAAAGTGTGGGACTTTGAAATTAGGAAGATCTCTCGGATGAAGGCCGATTCCTATTCCTCTTTTCAGGTGCACACATTCATATTGTAGAGGATCTACTCTAAAACCTACTTTAACTTTCCAAGGAGACATGGTTAAGAAGATGCAAGAAAATAAACCTAAGCTAACAAGGGTGATGCACCAAAGGAATTTTGAACACCTAATTTGCAATTAAACACAAACCATTAAAACTATAACACAACCACCATGCATAGATAACCAAAATGCAATGAGAGATCAGGTGGATGCAATGAACACAAGAGAGGGTTGAAAATCATCCATAGACTTATTTTATTGCTTCAAAAATTGATACAGTGCATTACAGTAGCTAAGAGGCAAAAATTGCATTACAACTTGAATGGGAGGTTTTACTCCACAAAATCACTTGCAAACAAGGGAAGAAGGGAGGGTACAAAGTAAAAATGTCCAACCCTTTTGAAAAATTCCCCTCATTATAATATATAGGAAGAATTAGAGAAGGAGATAGAAGAAATCTGAAATCTTGCTTCAACCACCCAAAAAATGTGTTGAATTTTCCTGCAAAATGATGGGTTCCATGAAAAATCCCATGCCACCATGTACTATTACTTGTTAGGAAAGAAAGGAAGCCCATAATTCATTATGGTGGTAGATGAGAAGCCTAACATCCTTAAAATATCCAGTCATAGTTGAGTAATAGATGTCGAGAGCTTTCCAAAAGTCCTCTCTTGCTCAAATCTGAGCTTCCATTCGAAATTTATGATCATCTCCAAACTACTTTGGGTTTGGAGTCTATCCATGCAAGATCCACATGGAAGCCCCGCACATTCTTAAGATTTTTACTACCTTTTAGGGTCCTAGGAATTTGACGTGCTGACACTTGGCACCATCTCGTGAACATGCTTGCTCGCTCTTTGTGTTATGCCTTTTCTACCTATTTAGGAGCAAATATGTTGGACCCTAGACACATGGAGGGACAACACACATTTGTGGACCTACCTTGGATTTTAAATTTGAAGACGTCTTTGGTGACACATGGAGGCTTCTGCTGGCTCTTCCCATGCTTAGAATTTTTAACATCGGGTTACGCCTTTCTCAGGCTCGACCACATAGAGGGCTTGCGCTTGTTTGGGGACCCCACTTTTGGATTTTACCTTTAGAGTTGTGCCGATGAGGCACATGGAGGCTTCGATTTGTTAGGGGACCTAGCTTTTGGATTTTACCTTTGGAGTTGTACCAATGAGGCACGTGGAGGCTTCCGCTAGAATTTTCAATAGTTGGTTTTAACTTTCTCGGGATCGACTACGTGGAGGGCTTGCGCTCGTTTGGGGACCCCGCTTTTGGATTTTACCTTGGAGTTGTGCCGATGAGGCACGTGGAGGATTTTGTTGGCTCTATTACTTTGCTTAGACTTTTCATAATTCGGTTCTTCCTTTCTCGGGCTCGACCATGTGGAGGGCCTGCACTCATTTGGGGACCCCACTTTTGGATTTTACCTTTGGAGTGCATGCGATGAGGCATGTGGAGGCTTCCACTAGCTCTGTTGCTTTGCTTAGAATTTTCAAGCGCTGGTCTTGCCTTTCTTAGGATTTGACCACGTGGAGGGCCGCGCGCTTGCTTGGGGACCCCTCTTTTGGATTCTACCTTTGGAGTTGCGCCGATGAGGCACGTGGAGGCTTCCACTTTGTTACACCTTTTGAAGGTGTGCTGATCTGACACGTGGCACCTTCCACGGTTCTATTTCTTTGCTTCGAGTCGACTCACTCTAGGATCGATTTTGAAGTTCTAGCGTCGTGTGCGAGGCACGGAAGAGAAACAGAGGGAAGGCGCATGCGAGGAGGGTGCATGGCACAATAGGGTGTACACAGCACGCAAGAGGAAGAGAAGGGACAACCAATTTTAAGGCATGTATTCGAAGGGCTCGCGAAGGGGGTGCGAGGGGAAGGCACGGGAGGCGCGTGCATAAGAGGGAAGCGTGAAAGGGGAAAATGGAAGGAGAGAAGAATGCGAAAGAATAGTATGGAAGCATGGTGCGAATATCCAACTAAGGAAGGGTGTGTGATGGTAGAAAGGAAAGAGGGCGTGTGACAGGAAGACCTGGAACTTAGCCAATTTGGAAGGCATCTGTAGAGGGGCACATGGAAGAATTACATGGTGTGGGGAATGCGCAGGAGGACTACAGCCTATGAAAAGTGCCAAATGAGCAAGCCTACGGGTGCACAACCTAAAATGTGAAGCATCAAAGCCAGAATGAAAGTAAAATTCATCCAAATATCTAGGAGAGTTATTTGGATAATGAGACACCAAATCTATAAATGTTTGGCAACGAATATACATGCACATCAATTTTGTGTTCTTAGTACAACATATCTAGTAGAAAATGGTTAGAGGATTACAATGATTGAAGAACATATATATCTACACCATTTTTCTAGTAGGAATTGGGGGAAAACGCCTAGGAAAACTAGGCAACTTCCTAGCGTGCCATCATTCAAGGGTTTCTAATTTATTTTATTTTACTATGGTTTCTATGAAGAGAAAATCGATTTATTAACAATATATGCTAGTAGCTAGTGGCTAACATTACATACCAAAAGAGGGAGATTAAGGCATAGGAAAAATAGGAAACTATCTAGGGCATGAACATTTAATTAGGTGACACTCATTTATTTTATTTCACTGTTATTATTTCTATGAAGAATAAATGTAGACACAAAATCACGCACTTGGGTACATTTCTAGGTCATAATCACATACTACTATTCATATGATTACAAGTGAGAAAACTAGTAATTAGCTCACTGTCTTTGTCCTCTTTCTTGTCTTTATCACTTTCTCTATTGTCTTGCACACCCCACATCTCAGTTTTATCTTCATTACTTTATCTTTCTTCACTGACACCAACGCCCACTAGGATGTCGGTGTGTGCCCTCGTCCTTCCGGATGCCCCCGAGCTCTTTTTATTTTACTTGCCTCTTTTGGGCATCTTTTATCTAAATGGGCATCTTGTTTTATTATGGGTCGGTCATTCTGCGAATTTAGTTGATTCTTCACACAAAACATCACCATGTCCCCTTGATTTTCTATCAAGTAAATGCTCGTTCTATGTTACAAATGGTTGTCATTTCATTGGAATAACGCCACCAGAAAGCATCTCGAAAGAATGAAATGGTTCATTCATATTTTCACACTCCTATACCATCTATTACATTCATTCACACTCTCTTCTTACGTCTATTCCCTAACATGTATATTCACTTTCTCTTCCATCTCTTCCTCACAAGTCATATGCACTCACTCTCATTGTTTCAAATCCTTTGGAGATTTATTCCACATCCACTTTCTTTCCTCCACCATAACTCATTCAAGAATTGTTTTTATTATCCACTCCTCCTTCGTTCACATCATCAATCACACTTACACAACCCTTTTTCTTCCACATGTGCGAAAAAATCCTCAACATCCCATTACACCCCATATAATTTTAATTTTTTCCCATATTATCATTTGTTTGATATTCCCTCTTACATGCCTCTACCCATTCCATATAATCATCTTCCCATCACACCCTTTCATCCTAAGACCTCATCTTTAGAGTCTTCTTTCGAGACATCGCTATATTATTTGTTCCTTGTCCCACTGTCATTGTCACTCACTTCATGCTTCCTCTCATTATCTCTTCTCCTATTGATCTATTTGCATGTTCTCATCCACCGGCATTATCACATATCCACCACACTCAACACCTTTCACATCATGCAAACACCTTATGACTAGTAAATGAGAGGAATCATGCAAACACCCTTCTTATCGATTATATGACATCTAAGAAACAATCATATTAGTTAACTCGACTCTTTAGTCTCCTCCTCACAAAATCAACATATCAATCCCTTCACGGAATCTAGTTCAAGCGACCCATCGATCTCATTTCCGGTGTTCCCTGTCTATCTAGTCATCTATCTAAGCTCTGATGCGGTGCACCATCATAGGGTTGGACGACCCCCGTCTTATCTTCAATTTTTACGTTGTATCTTGCCTACTAAAATACGCAGCCCCCAAAGGGGAAAAATGTACACACTAGAAAATGTACCTTACACATATGGTCTCTTATTCAAAAACACCAAAATTATCATTAAACACAAAAGGCACAAAAATTCAAATAATACCACAAAATCAAATAAAATTTTAAAAACCCACAAAAATGGGGATAAAAACTTTGTGATTAAAACCCTTAAATTTCTCAAACCAAAAACATAACCTTGATAGGTAATAAATTTCAAATCTTAGAGTCGAAATTTATTCATGAGATAACACATTAGGCTAATTAAAGAAGGCACATCTTGTAACGCCCGCTAAAATTTCCCCACATGAAACCCAAGAACAACCTAGGTCAAACTAGAAAAATTATGGAATAATTTTTTTTTGAAAACGTGCTCGTAAAAAGGTTTGAATTAACAATTGTTACATTCTTGTTTCTAAGTTACTTTAAATTAATAAAATAAATTTCCTTTTTAATCCCCATTATAATAAAAATAATAAAACTCTCAATACCTTTAATTAACTTAGTTAGTCTAAGGCATGGTTTAGGTTTCCCCTGAAATGTTATTTGATAAGCATTTAAATTCCACTATAGTCAAACTTGCACAAATTAATCCAAAGGGTAAAGGGGTATAACTAATTAAATAATTAAGATTCTATTATACCCACAAAGGGATCAAAGTTGACATTTAATTAAAATGTCTCTAAAAGACATTTGGGTTAGAAAATTAATAACACCCATTCCCTTTTGCACTTAATTGAGTGGCCCCTAAAATAAGTCAACCCATGCATTTTAAATTTGAATTTCTCTCACCCACTCCCCACCTACTTTTTGTAGGGATGAATATCATCTATTGGATGGATTCATTTGGGGCCATAAGATCAAGGGATTCCACTAACCCTAAGTTTTCTTATGAAAGACTTCTTTCTC
>CM031240.1:98933274-99162368 GCA_018340775.1 Taxus wallichiana var. yunnanensis
AACTGTTTTCTTTACCAGATTCAATCTGGAGGACAGACCACAAGAACGTGGCATTTTTGCTATAAAATACTATACAAAAGGTACATGTGATCATACCTTGTGCGTGGCACCGCAGACGTTTCATTTGGCATTGGAGGCATTTGTTTGAAGAGGAACAATATTTCTTTTTACGTAATGCGTGGAGGAAGAGTGCGTGACTTTTTGCTATGCATGGAGTAACAATCTTTCTTTTTTCTGTCCTGTCCCTGTCTGTCCTCTTCCTTGGAGGCATTAGTTTGCAGTTTGGTTGCTGTGCATGTGCGTGGAAGGAGCCCAGAGCATCTGTCCATCCTCTACCTATGTGGAAGGAGACATTGTTGGCCCAAGCCAGTGCCATCTCTAGCCATAGCCATCATTTGCAGCGTGGAAGACAAGAAGAATTTGTTGTGTGTGGATAGTAGCCAGGGAAGGAGACATTGTTGGATCCTCTCTGAAGTGACCAACATCTGTAGCGATCGATTCAGACTTTCATTGTTGAGCGAGAGCCATGCTTCTTTGTTGTGACTACCATACTACCTGTAGAACCACGTGAAAGACCATCCAAACCCCTGTACGTGTAAGCAAAGCCGACAAATTGCAAAACTATGTGTGCGCGTATGTCTCAAATCTCGGATGCACAAAGCACCGCGAGCAATGCATCAAATATTTGGGCATTGAGTGACAACGAAGACACCACTGGACTGTTCTTTGCCTTGGTCAACGAGCTACACAACACTGGGAATATTCTCTTTGACGAGATTGTGCGCCAAGGACTGTTGGAATATTTTTGGTTCGACGTTCGATGTCAAGCACGGCGGATTCGTGCTAGAACTTGAACGTGGTTATGATGTAGATGATGAACGTGAAGTAGAATGCCCACAGAGCGTTCACGTCTCACTGCATGAGCCTATAGAGCCCATCTTTGGGACAGATTCCTTCAGTAAGCATTGTAGCCATTTTTGAAAATAAATAAATAAATAAAATACATTTTTGAGTTTTTGAAAATGTCTACTCCAAAAATATTGCTATCCAATGCCCAACTCTTGAAAGGGCCAAATTTCACCGCATGGAAAACCAAGATGCGGATGATTCTTCAGTTCGAAGATCTTTGGGGGATCGTTTCTGGCAAAGACGCCCCTCCCATAGACGCTGATCTATTGGTTAAATATGAAAAGGCTGATGCAAAAGCACTAATGCTTATCACCCTGAGCCTTTCTGATGAGGTGCAACCATACATTCGGGAAGCAACCACTTCTTCTCAGGCATGGACCACGTTGTGTACCATCTACGAAGCTAAGAATCTGATGACAAAGTTGCATCTTCAGACAAAGCTTCACACGATGAGTATGCATGATGGCGAATCAGTAGAAGCCTTCTTGCGGCGTGTGGCTGAGTTACATGCAGAACTCTCTGCTCTCGGTGAACCAGTGGACGACAAGTTGCTAGTCCCGCTCACCTTGTGAGCTCTTCCTTCCCGATTTCGGCACTGATCACCACGTTGACCATCACTCAACAGAGGTGAGTTTTGCCACCACTGGTGAATTATCTCCAGCAGGAAGAAGCCATGTAAAATGTTCAAGAAGCCTTCGAAGACAAGGCTCTCATCATGAGGCAAAAGCATAAGCCTCGGAAAGGGCAGTCAGCCCCCCAGAATCAGAAGCAACATCCTCAACAACAATCTTCTCAGTGGCCACCACAACGGCCACCACAACGGCCACCCCAGAAGCAACAGAACCACAAGGCGGATCGGTGGTGCCACATTTTCTCCATGGATACGCACATGACTGTGAACTATTATTACAACGGTCACAAGTATGGAAACTCTGGCAAAGAGAGCACTTCGCCAAGGATATTCCAAGAAATCTCGATGGCGTGCTCGTAATCAGAGGTAGAAGGGTCACATTACTGCTCAGTAGGATGCCACCTCTGATGAAGAGGCTCCAGACACGACTCATTCTGACATTGTTCTAGTCTCACAGACTTCGCAGCCATAAGAAGATGTCTGGTTGATTGATTCAGTGCTAGCAAACACATGACTGGCAATAAGAAGTTGTTCCATACTCTAAGTGACCGGCCCACTGGAGATCGGATCACCATCGCAGACAATCAGGAGTATATTGTGGTGAGGATTAGTGATGTCATCATTCCTCTTGGAACACAAAGATGTACACTCATGAAGGTGCTATATGTTCCAGTGTTTGACTCTGAAATATTTTGTCACGTGAGTCAACTTCTTAACCATCGGATGCAAGTTGAATTCTTTGTTGAGAAAAGGGTCAAGTCCTGCATCATTTCTTAGGGAGATTCAGTAATTGCTCAAGCATTTCTGAAGGGCCACCTATTTGCACTGGATGCGGTCACTTCATCTAGCATTGCTCTCTCTACTTCAACGGCGGAGTCCACTACACTATGGCACTTTCGATATGGTCATCTTTCTGCCGGGGCTCTGTATCAGCTCAGTGCCAAGGAAATGGTAAGACAACTTCCTCCACTCTCCCATTCCTTACCTGTTTGCTCGGGATGTCTTGCATGGGAAAACAACATAGAGGTCCGTTCAAACAGAGCTCTTATCATTCTACAGAGCATCTTCAGGTCGTTCACACCGATATGTGTGGACCCCTGCTAGCTAGCTTCCAAGGTTTTGAGTACTTCCAGCTCATCATTGATGATTACTCATGGAAAGTGTGGGTATATTTCCTCCGGAAGAAGAGTGAGGCATTTGCAAATTTTCAAACCTTCTACCAGCAAGCCACTAAGAAGTATGGGAAGCCTCTTCTTATCCTCCGCTCAGATCGAGGGGGGGAATTTTTGTCAAAGAAGTTCTTAGCATACCTGAAGCAACATGGCATTTAGAAACATCGACTACACCCTACACGCCACAACAAGAATGTCATGGAGATGGCTCGTTGTATGCTCTCGATTCGCCAAGTTGGAGGATCATTTTGGGGGCGATGGCAGTTCCTGACCAGAGAAGTAGTGCGCAGCCATAAGAAGATGTCCGGTTGATTGATTCAAAGTGCTAGCAAACACATGACTCGGCAATAAGAAGTTGTTCCATACTCTGAGTGACCGGCCCATCGGAGATCGGATCACCATCGCAGATAATCAGGAGTATATTGTGGTGAGGATTGGTGATGTCATCATTCCTCTTGGAACACGAAGATGTACACTCACGAAGGTGCTATATGTTCTAGGTTTGACCTCAAATATTTTGTCTGTGAGTCAACTTCTTAACCATCGGATGCAGGTTGAATTCTTTGTTGAGAAAGGGGTCAAGTCCTGCATCATTTCTCAGGGAGATTCAGTAATTGCTCAAGCATTTTTGAAGGGCCACCTATTTGCACTGGATACGGTCACTTCATCTAGCATTTCTCTCTCTGCTTCAACGGCGGAGTCCACTGCACTATGGCATTTTCGATATGGTCATCTTTCTGTCGGGGCTCTGTATTAGCTCAGTGCCAAGGAAATGGTAAGAGGGCTTCCTCCACTCTCCCATTCCTTACCTATTTGCTCGGGATGTCTTGGGCAAACAACATAGAGGTCCGTTCAAACAGATCTCTTATCATTCTACAGAGCATCTTCAGGTCGTTCACACCGATCTGTGTGGACCCCTGCTAGCTAGCTTCCAAGGTTTTGAGTACTTCCAGCTCATCATTGATGATTACTCACGGAAAATGTGGGTATATTTTCTCCGGAAGAAGAGTGAGGCATTTGCAAATTTTCAAACCTTCTACCAAAGCAAGCCACTAAGAAGTATGGGAAGCCTCTTCTTCTCCTTCACTCAGATCGAGGGGGGGAATTTGTGTCAAAGAAGTTCTTAGCATACTTGAAGTAGCATGGCATTTAGAAACATCTGACTGCACCCTACACGCCCCAACAGAATGGGATTTCGAAGCGCCACAACAGGACTGTCATGGAGATGGCTCATTGTATGCTCTTGACCGCCAAGTTGGAGGATCATTTTTGGGTAGAAGCAGTCCAGAAAGTAGTGTATCTACTCAACCAGCACCCACGAAGATCTTGCAGAACAAGACACTAAAAGAGGTATGGACTGGTCGTAAACCTTCTATTCATCATTTGAGAGTTTTTGGTTGTACTGCATATATGCATGTTCTAGATAAGAGAAGGAAGAAGATCGATCCAAAGACATTGCCATGTCTTTTCTTGGGGTATAGTACTACCTCAAAGGCATATCATCTCATGGATCTTGAGACGAATAATATCTACGAGAGTTGAGATATGGTATGTGATGACTCGTGCTTTTACTCCTTACCACACAATGGAGATCCAGTACTGACCCCGTCACATAGATTGCTCACACATCCAGATGATGGGAAAGATGATTCTTCTCAGAGAGAAGAAGAGCTGAGTGGAGACTTGTTCGTTGATCTTGGCACACTAGAAAACACATCTTCACATCAGTAGCACCAACATCCGAAATGGGTCCAGAATACTATTAGGGATGCACACCTGAACTCACTTCTTGGTACTTCTACGGGAGTCAGAACATGAAGTCAAGCTAGACATGAGGTAAATTTTACACTCATGAGTTCATTTGTTGAGAGCACCGAACCTAACACTGTTCGTGAGGCATTAGACCAACCACAGTGGAAACAGGCTATGGATGCTTGAATATGATTCCCTAATTCAGAATCAGACGTGGGAACTTGTCGATCTGCCTCCAGGTAAGAAATCCATTGGCTACAAATGGATTTTCAAAAAAAAAAAAAAGGCATATGGTTCAATCAACAAACACAAAGAATGACTTGTTGCAAAGGGTTATGCTCAGCAAGAAGGAATTGACTATGACGAGACCTTTGCACCCACTGTGAAGATCAAAATCATCGAATTGTCTCAGTGCAATTGGTAGTACAAAATGGATGGAAACTTCAGTAGATGGATGTCAAGAGTGCTTTTCTAAATGGTGATCTAAAAGAAGAAGTGTACATGGCCCAACCTAAAGGGTTTGTAGACGAGCATCAACCACACAAGTTATGTCGTCTGATAAAGTCTCTTTATGGACTCAAACAAGCACCTAGGGCATGGTATATAAAAATTGATGATCACCTATTACAAAGCATGGATTCACTCGTAGCCCCTTAGATACAAATTTGTATATCAAGAAGGTAGGAACAGAGATTTTCATTCTGGTTTTGTACATAGATGATCTTGTGATCACAGGAAGTTCTGACAATCTTGTAGATGATGTAAAGAATGATCTAAAGAAATCTTTCGACATGAATGATTTGGGGCTACTTCACTATTGTTTTGGCTTAGAGATATGGTAGAAGAAGAATCATATCTTCATCTCCCAAATGAAATATGCCAAGACACTCCTAGAAAAGTATGGAATGTCATATTGTAAACCAATGTCCACACCTATGGAAAAAGGTTTGCAATTATCTAGATTCCAGGATTCACCGCAGGTAGATGGCACTCACTACAGGTAGCTTGTGGGGAGTCTCATTTACTTGACTTATACCAGACTAGATATTTGCTTTGCAGTGAGCTATCTCACCAGATTTATGTAGGAGCCAAAGAAATGTCATTGGATAGCAGCAAAGCATGTGTTGAGATATGTCCGAGGTATAGTTGACTTTGGTCTGGAGTATCAGAAGAACACTTAGTTCTTCTTACAGGGATATACAAACTCGGACTATGCAGGATCCATTGATGATAGGAAATCCACTTCAGGATATGTTTTTCATCTCAGATCTGGACCTATCTCATGGATTAGCAAGAAGCAAATTGTTGTTGCTCTCTCATCCACTGAGGCTGAATACCGCACCACATGAGGAGCTATGTGCGAAGTAATTTGGTTACGTCGCATTCTTGCATAGATATAGGGATTCTTGAAGAGAAACCTCCCATCATTCACTGTGACAATCAAGGTGTGTTGAATCTTGTGAAGAATCCTATTTTTCATGAACGTACAAAGCATATTGAGGTGGAATGTCACTACATTCGTGAACAGGTCTTGAACCACCAAATTTAGCTCCAGTACTGCCCTACTGATTTTTAGGTTGCAGATATTCTCACCAAGCCTCTCGGCAAGGTGAAGTTTGATTTGTTTAGGGGGTACATTTGTAAGAGCAATGTATTAAGGGGGGAATGTTAGCTTAATTAATACATTGTTCTACGCATAGCATATACTGATTACTCCCGAACCGTTTAATCGCTGCCGTGTAATCTTGTTCCAATGCCTATATATTTTTGGGCTTGTTGTTTTGTTCTCATAGCAATCAATAAAACATTGTTGGAGCGCCATCAGATCATTGGAACTCCTTTGAGTTCATTTAAATAATTGTATTTTACCCTTATTATTGCTTTGCAACTAGTGAGCGCATTTGCCATAGTTTGCAAAGCAAGGGGGTTTCATTTGCGACGTGGGATGCTTTTTTCTCACAACTAGGTTTTGATTTTGCCTCCTTCCTAGTTTTTAGCAACTTTGCTTGCGTACGATGTCACTTTGTTGCTGTTCCCGAAACACGATTGTGGTCTCCTCTCTTGCGCGCTACTATGCTGATTGCTTTAGGTGAGTTACCAAGTGTTTCTAGACACATGCTCAAACCCAATTTTATTCAACGCACTAAACTATAAAGTTTTGAAAGCAGTGGGGTTATTATATTGTCCTCGGTGGTTTTGTTTCTTTTTTGCATTTCTTCTTTCTCTTATCACTATGGATGCACTTTCAATTCCTTTGCTTACATCGTTCAACTTTTTCAAATGAAGATTGAAAATAATAATGAAACTAAGGGGTAAAGGGTTATTCCGCATCACCATGGGAACTGAGACTGAACCAGATGATGAACCTGAAAAATCTAAGTGGTTAAACTGTAGTGATGAAGCTTTAGGTTTTCTTTGCATGTTCGTTTCTCCCAACTTGCTCTTCCACATTGAGTCATCTGAAACACCTAAGTCTGCGTGGACAACGTTAGATGAAATGTTTGGACAACATGATGACATGAGAGCACATGAGTTGGAAAAAAACTAGGGTTAAATCCTAGTGATTTTGAAAACCTACAAGCATTATTCTTGAAGTTTTTCCACACTAGATCGTTGTTAAAGGAATGTCAAGTAGAGAAGAAAGATTCTCAACTGATCTTGTCGATTCTCTCTAAGTTAGGTCCTAAATATTTTGTCTTTGTGTCAAATTTTTACGCTACAAAAGTTGCCTTGGGCAAGGATTGGAATATGTGAGGTGAAGGAATGCGAGTGGAATTTGGTCCTAACTCGGTGATTATTTGTGAGCTTAATGATGACACTATAGTGGCTAAGGGAAAGGCGGATCACCATTCACGGTTGTATACCTTTTCCCACTTTACTTATGATTCTACGCCCACTTCCTTGCTCACTCATGCAAATGAGGTTAGTAAGCTATGACATGAGTGATTCAGACATCTAAATTATCACTACCTTGAACAATTGAGCCAAAATGAAATGGTCAATGGGTTACCCCGCGTCAAGTTTTCTAAGGGTCTTTGTGAGGGTTGTACCCTTGGAAAGCATCCTGAAAAGAACTTTGACAAAGGAAAATCTTGGAGAGCTACTCGTCCTTTGGATCTTGTTCACGGTGAAAATTTCTGGTCCATTTGTCTCCTTCTTACTAGAGCTCCTTATGTGCTAACCTTCATTGATGACTATTCACGATATACTTGGGTATATTTTCTTAAGCTTAAGTCTAAAGTCTTTGAAAATTTTCAAGACTTTAAGGCTCTTTGCCGAGAAACAGTGGAACGGTCAATCAAGGTTCTTCAAACCGATAATGGAGGTGAATATGTAAATAATAGGTTTATGGATTTCTATACTTAAGGGATCTCCTTGCAGCATACGATTACTTTACAACCCTACATAGAATGGAGTAGCAGAGAAAGAAAGAACCGTACTCTTAAGGAGATGGCCACTTGTATGATTCACTCAAGTCTCTTCCTCTACATGTATTGGGTCAAGCAGTGAATTGTGATAATTACATTTAGAATCGTGTTCCACACAAGGCAAAGAACTAGGATTACACCCTTTGAAGCTTGATTTAGATGCAAACCTGATGTTGAGCACTTTCGAGTCTTCGGATCCAAGGCTATGGCTCAGATTCCTAAGAAGAAACACAAGGATTTGGAACCACAATCCAAACCTTGTATCTTTGTAGGGTATCCTGATGGCATGAAGGGATATCGATTGATGAATCCTACTTCTCATGAGCTGTATATTGAGAGAAGTGTTAAGTTCGATGAGTCTTCTTCAACTTCTACTTCTCCACCTATTAAGCTTAGTTAGCTCACTCGATTTAGATTTCGACTCATCAGATGATGATACTGTTGAGTGTTGTCCTCTTCCTAATCCTCCCGACCATCAGACCTCTGAGTCTTCTGATTCTAATAGTAGTGATGATGAGGACTATGTCCCTTCTCACTCAAGTGAAGAATCTTCCGACTCTGAGCCTGATCCTCCTGGTCCTCTTTGGGCCAGGAAAACTTTGCAAAGTGTTAGAGATTTAGTTGGAGATACTTTGGATATGAGACGTACTCACATAGATTTCGTTGGACCCCACTCTTTCTTTGCCTCTGCTTCTGATCCACTATCTTTTCAGGAGGCTTCGGTATTCCCGAGTGGGATTCTCGTGATTGATGAGGAGTATTCCTCTCTCATGAAGAATGATACTTGGGATCTCACCCCTCTTCGAAAGGAAGAAAAATCGTTCAATGTAAGTGGGTGTTAGAAAAAAGTATGGAGTAGATGGAGATGTCAAAAATTTTAAAGTGTGATTAGTAGCTAAGGGTTTCTCCCGGATAGTGGGGTTGATTATCAAATCTTTTCTCTGGTTGCAAAGATGACTTCTATTCGACTGACCCTAGCCATTTCCTCAAAGAAATCAGATGGAAAGTCCATCAAATGGATGTTAAGAGTGCCTTCCTTCATGGGGACCTAGAGGAAGAGATCTACATGGAATAACCTTCGGGTTATGTCCATGATCCCTGCCACGTTTGTAAGTTAAAGAAGTCTCTTTATGGCCTTAAACAATCCCCTTGAGCTTGGTATGCCAAGATGGACTCCTTTTTACTTACATTAGGTTTACTAGGTGTCACTCTAATCCAAATGTTTATATTCTACGGAAAGATGACTCCATACTCATTCTTGTTCTCTATGTTGATGACTTGTTGATCACAGGTAGTTCTTCCTCTATTATTGATTCTATGAAGATCACCTTGGCCAACAAGTTTTCCATGACTGACTTAGGTTTGCTTCATTACTTTCTTGGGATCCAGATTTCACAATCTGACTCGGGAATTTTGATTTTGCAACCTAAGTATGCTCTTGATTTGCTAGCTCATTTTCAGATGTCTGATTGCAAGTCTTCTCCTACTCCTTTTCTTTTCGAGGTTAAGCTGGTTTCTGATTGCTCTACTCCCTTGGTTGATGGTACCCTTTATCAACAGTTGGTGGGGAGCTTGATTTACTTGACTCACACTTGACTAGATTTATCATATGTTGTTGGGATCGTGTCTAGATTCATGTAGGAGCCACATGAGCTGCATTGGAAAGTAGCTAAATGGATCCTTCATTATGTTCATGGAACTTATACTGATGGCATTCACTATCATGGAGGGGTAGATATTGACTTGATTGGGTTCATAGATTTTGATTGGTCCGGTGATTTAGATCATCAAAAATTTACTTCTGGCTACAGTTTCTCTCTTGGTTCAGTCCTATTAGTTGGTCTAGCAAGAAGCAGAATGCAATTGCGATATCATCTACAGAGGTAGAATACAGAGGAGCAGTTAATGCTGCCACATAAGCTATTTGGCTACAGGGTATTCTGATAGAGTTTGGCATCCACCTTTGGCGGCCTACCATTATCTACTATGATAACACGAGCACTATCTCTATTTGCAGAAATCCAGTTCAACATCAGCGGATGAAGCACATTGAGATCCATATGCACTTCATACGGGAGCTTATTCATGATGGTATCATCGACATTCAATACATTTAGATAGTTGATTAGATTGTAGATTTATTTACCAAGCCCTTCACTGAGATGAAGTTTCTTCACTTATGGTCTCTTCTTAGGGTGAGGTCTTCTATAACTGCTCATCTTCTTTGAGCTATGTAGTTCTTTTCTTCTTCTTCTTCTAGGAAGATGTTGTTTGTATATGGGCACCTTATCAGGCCTTTAGTTTCCAAGCCCCATTGACACATCTTTCTCGATTGCTTAGGAGTGTCTTCTCTTTCCATCTGACTCATCATAGCCACTACCCCAGCTTCGATGAAGGGGGTGTTGGTGTGAGTTATCTTATGTGTCCTCCACTCATATATGGAGGGTCATCTCACATGGGTTAGGTTTAGGGTTTGTTATTGAGTCATGCACTAGGGTTACTCAACACCCTATATGTATCCCTTCATTTGACATTTATGAGCATGCCAAGACACTCCGTTGTCTTTTCTCTACATGTGCAAGCTTTGTTCTGTTATGCAAGTTATTCAGTTATTGATCAATTATTCCTTGTGATTACGTTGGAGCCATTACGATTCAACTAGAGTGCAACTTCATCGTGATGAACAGTTTCGATACGATTCGTCAACTCTTTCAAAGAATCCTCCAAACATAATCAATCCTAAAAATCTTATGCTTCCCTACAACAAAAAATATATGTCTCTTATGCCTCCCTAACTCTTATACCTCCCTCTCTCTTATGGCTCCCACAATGCACAAAATAAAAAAGAGAACAAGGTGGGGCATCCAAAACCCACTCCCTCCTAAACACACAAAGAAACTCTTATGCCTCCAACATATTTCATCCCCATTTCACTATCTCAACACAACCTAAATCCATTTCACTACCCAACACTTCAAGCAAGAAAACACATCCATACAACACATAACATACAAGAAAACAAGGGTGCAAGACCCTACCTTGCCATGGAAAAGCTCCACTTTTCAATCAAGTTTAAAATATTTCAAACTCAAGAAATTCCAAGCTCCCTTCTACTCCAACAAGCAAGAACTCCAAAAATCAAAGAGCCAAAACCAAGCAAGTAACCCCATTTACTTCCCAAAAATTCCAATAAATAGAAAAGAGGAAGAGGAAGATGATGTGGCTCCATGTAGGATGCCACATCATTTCTTCTCCATCCCACATCACTCAAGTCAAACCCATACCCCAAGGCATAATAAATGGGTGGTTGAGAGGTATGAAAAACCTCTTACACACACCACTCCAACCCACACCCTTAAGGACAAAAATTAAACACATATAAGAAAGTGCAATTAAAACTCACCTTTTACCTTCCAAAACACATAATGAGGTCTATTTTTGACCCCCCAACCCATAGGTAGGGTTGGTATTATAAATTAAGAGCTGTGAGACAAGTTTAGCTTGTCCCAAAAGCCTCCAAAATTGGACCTTAAGGCCAAATCCAAATTTTCAAGGTGAGGTAGAGTGTACAACACTCGAGTTACTTACACTTAACTTAAAAATACATAAACCAAATAACCATCTGATTTAATAAATTACTTCTTTTTGTCCCATCCATAATTAGTTTAGTAACATGATTAATTTACTAATTTAGACACATAAATCAATTAATGATAAAAGGGAATTACATCACCATAAAATCACATACTCTAAAATTAAATAAAGGAAAAGAAAAGAAATATACACACACCCTTGGTCACAACCGAGGTCATCCCCCATGGGACCCCCTAACAATAATTAAAATACACAAAACATAACACAAGCTGCCATGGTGACCATTTTCGTATCCACCCGCCTGTGGTTGGTCTCCAATCCCTCTTTGATTGTTGTGATATAATTACCTGCAAAAATACAATACCTCCTTCGGCCTCGTGGCCGTATCAAAACATCCAAGATAAAATATACACATACAAATCAATAATCATCCATATATAAATTAAATCATCATCTAGACAAATAATGTTATTATTTTAAAATTCCAACAACATCTCAATTCTATATTTCATCAATACCAATAAGATCACAATATTAGTTCATTGTTAAATTCTACTCAATATGATGAAAATTTCGAATGTCAGAAATATATAAATATGTCAACAACACATCATCATCGATATAAAGTGTCTCTCTAAGAATCCACACAAATCATACTATGAATTGAAATTCAACAATAGTCCAAGCATTTCTATCGTTTAATCATTATGCTAAGCCAAAATGATACAATAATATCCATGTATATAACCAAAAGTAATCGAAATCAAAATATAATAAACGTCGAAGGGAAGTGGGCACTACACATCTTCATTTCAAATTCATGAAGTAATTTAAAACCATTTTTCTGTTTTAATAGTGAGCATGGAACTTTTTAGTTTTAGCAAATTTACAAAAAAACTTGACAAAAAGGTTTAAAAATATGGACTCCTTCAATACATTATTCTTTAGTATGAAGTTTGGACTATTTAAAAGTATTTCCTTAAAAATAGAAAGGTAAGTTCTCTTTTCTTTTCTTAGGGATTCAAATATCTCCAAGATTCACTTTCTACTGTGGGCGCTTAAGAAGATGTTATGAATACATCCATCTAGACTCTTATCACAAGATTTCCTCTTTCTTTATCGATTCATAAAAATTATGTGAGGCTAAAGATGGATCCTACAACTTGTTTTACTCTTGCATAACCAAAGGAACTAATCAAACATTCATATTCTTGAAATTCTCATAAATTGGTATTAGTGATACAAATCTTGTTGTGTGATTTGAGTTCCCACATTTGAATGACATATCAATACAATTTAAAATCCCATATAAAAAATAGCTCTCTAAAAATTTCAAGCCCTATATTTAAATTTCAACAGATACAATGATTAGCAACAATAATAATGAATCTATTTATGTCATTTATTGTTAGAAGGAAGAGTGGCAATGTAAAGGACATGAATCATTGATCTCACTATTAATAGATTTTTATTTTGCCCTTAACTATAAATGTCGTCATTATATCTACTTCTTCAATTACATCTTGATAAATACCTTATAATATTTATGAGAATACCCATACACTTAACCCTCATATATCATTTTCGTTAGTCACTCCCTCATAATGTAGAGCCACACAATGTCAAAATTTTAGGTATAATATTTTGGAGGGGATACATGGAATCTCTTCGCTCAAACTTCCTGTTTTAAGTATTAGGTTGGAGGGGATGTGTAAGGTGGATGATTGTAACCCAATTGATGGGATAATCAACTAGGAACATGTGGATACCTCTTTACTATTGAATAAATTGAATTCTCAAACAATATCCGCCTGCGTTTAACACAAATGAAGGAAAATCAAATTTGAGAAAAATGTCAAGGAATGGGGAAGACTAAACAACAATGGAGGACCATTCCTTGGATCCCGTATTGATAGTGTTGGCCTTAACTAAAGTGTTTTTTTGATGAAATTAGGCTAAAATTCAGGATGGATGAAGAATGTTTCTCAAAAAGTGAACTTGAATTTGTTTTGGATTTTGAAGATCATGTTTCGGTAAAGTCAACAAGTCCCTCTCGGTGTTATGTTTAAAGTTGACTTCCTCTCAATTGGATCCTAATTCCCTTAAATCTTGCAATCCTAGGAAGGCGCTAGGTATAAAGAATACATTAGCATGAATTTTGGTATATCGTTGGATCATGAGGATCAGCCGAGGATTATGGTTGGAACTCGGTGCATCATAGAAAATCTAAATTTAAGTAGGTTCTGGTTTTTTTTGTGTTGGTGATTTGTTTTCGTTGTGATTTTTGGGGCATCGTCATGCGGTTTATTTGCATGTTTCAGCTTTTCTCCTTTTGGTCCTTTTTTGAATATCTCAAATTTGGCCTTTTATATCTCGAGTAGGGCTCTCCGTCAAAACCCTTTATCCTCACCTTAAAAAAATATATCATTTTTGAATATTAAAACGTATTGATTTATCACCAAAAAAACCCATAATAACAATACTTTAAAATTGTAACACTTATTTTGAAGTATCTTTCCTAAATGAAAAATGATTTATTTCCAAAAAAAATCAAAATTGAAAGGTTATTTTCAAATTACGCTACGCGCAAAGTTTGAACCCGTTGTAAGGTATGAGGTTTTTTAATATCCGTGGTGGGAGGTTGGAGGTTTGTGACATGGTGGCCCCTGAAATAGCTCAACTTGGTTCTCATGTTGGACCTCTTTCTCTTTAGTGTCCAGTAATGACCACATCCTTACAAGAATCTCTCCAGTTTGGGTAGCTAAGATCTTGTTTGTTTAGGAGTGCCTTATCTTGTAGGTGATTTTGAGATTTTAGTGACATGTCCTGCAGTCCCATAAAAGTTCTCAATAGATTTCCACAACTCATTTTTCTCCGATAATGTTATTTTTTATTGCAAACCGTCCGATTATGTTGTTATTCTAAAAAGTAAGAAAGATAACATCGTGAATTTTAATGTCGATTCAAAATCTCACTTGGGTGGAATTTAGCATGAGGTGGCATCTTGAAACTTGTTGGGGAGGGATGCATCGCACATACGGAACACGCTCCTTGACCACATTTCCGACTCCAGGATCTCTCTCAAATGACACCGACATTTGTGAAGTAAAAAACATAATCTATGTTCCCAAAAAAATATGCGATCTTCCAGTTTTGATGGAATAAAATTAAAACCATTTTTCATAAATGACATGTGCATCTTTATTGTTATAAGTTTGTAGCTTGTTAGAGTCTAAAAATATATATGACATGAAGTTTTCATTTTGGCTTTAATATATTAGTGTTTTTATGGTTCAATTTAAACATATGTTATTTTATTAACTATTTTTTCATTAAAGAGTTAGTATTAAGTCTTATGGCGTAATGCATGTTTAGGTTATAGAGTATATTGATTTTTTAAATTTAATTCAAGGTAAATAGTTAATTATTTTAAAATGTGACATATATAATATTTGGTAAATTGTATAGTTCAAAAATCACAAAAAGTTGATTGTTTGTTTGAAGTGTATTTTCAATAGAATTATTTTGTGTTGTATATTAATAAAAAAATAATGTTATTGTCTATTTCAAATAAATGTGCATGTGGTGAAAGTTAAGTTAATGTAATCACACACACACACACACACACACACACACACACACACACTTACACTTGTAGTGGATGTAATATTAGGTGAACTAAACATCATGTTAAAATGTCAATCCTATGGGGTATATATGTAGAAACTCAAATCTAAAAACTTATCCTTATGTTATGATAAGTTTTGTGTTGATCCTATGCTAAGATAAATACTCTCATTCTAAACCCAATCAACACATATTTCTCTCATTTGACTTTCTCATCTCCACACTTTTCTCTGTCATTCATCTAAAGATTATTAATCAACCAAAATAGTAATTCAAGTCCATGCATCATTCCTAAACCTTAACGTTTTCATCATTATGGGGGAAACAATATAGTTCTGGTCTATAATGGAGTACAATCATGAGAAACTTGTATGGTTTACGCCCTTCCATATAATGAATTTTATTCCAATTTCAATATCTTATGTATGTTATTTCATCTTTCTAGGTTGGCCTTAATGAAAATGTTTTACTTATATGGAAGCCTATATAACTAAGTCAATTATAAAAACTTTATGACTCACCTCGGTGTGCTTTTATGGGTTCCTATTGCAAATACACCCAAGGTTCTCCTAAATATTCTTGAAGTAGTTGCACACCAATTAGAGAAGCCACTACCATAGGTTTGAAGCACTTAACCAATTTCAAGAGTCTATCTTACTCCATTATCAAGCATCCAAAGAGAAAAGAATTGTGTCTTAGCAAGGTCAAAGTCACTCCAAGCATTTTTAAATCATCAAGTTTCCAAAGTAGTTACATTCTGTTTACACCTTAATTAATTTCAATGTTATGAAAGTACATAAAAATACAATGGATGTAAGGGATGGAAAAAGTATACTACTATAATATAATTAAATTTAAAAATCTATTATACACCATCAAAATTTTCGTTAATCACTCCCTCATAATGTAGAGCCACACAATGTCAAAATTTTAGGTATAATATTTTGGAGGGGATACATGGAATCTCTTGCTTCGAACTGTCTGTTTTAAGTATTAGGTTGGAGGGGATGTGTAAGGTGGATGATTTGTAACCCAATTGATGGGATAATCAACTAGGAACATGTGGATACCTCTTTTTACCGTTGAATAAATTGAATTCTCAAACAATATCTTCCTTGTTTAACACAAATGAAGGAAAATCGATTTGAGAAAATGTTGAGGAATGGGGAAGACTAAACAACAATGGAGGACCATTCCTTCGATCCCGTATTGATAGTGTTGGCCTTAACTAAAGTGTTTTTTTGATGAAATTAGGCTAAAATTCAGGATGGATGAAGAATGTTTCTCAAAAAGTGAACTTGAATTTGTTTTGGATTTTGAAGATCATGTTTGGTAAAGTCGACAAGTCCCTCTCGGTGCTATGTTTAAAGTTGACTTCCTCTCAATTGGATCCCGATTCCCTTAAAATCTTGCAATCCTAGGAAGGCGCTAGGTATAAAGAATACATTAGCATGAATTTTGGTATATCGTTGGATCATGAGGATCAGCCGAGGATTATGGTTGGAACTGGTGCATCATAGAAAATCTAAATTTAAGTAGGTTCTAGTTTTTTTTTTTGTGTTTGTGATTTGTTTTCGTTGTGATTTTTGGAGCATTCGTCATGCTTTAGCCGCATGTTTTAGTTTTCTCCTTTTGGTCCTTTGTTGAATATCTCAACTTTGGCCTTTTATATCCGGGTAGGGCTCCCAGTCAAAAACCATTTATCCTTACCTTAAAAAAATAAATCAATTTTGAATATTCATATGCATGAAGATTCATGAGAAAAAGTAGTAGATGGAAGCATGTAAAAAGTGACACATTACCCAAAAATGTAGGTGATAAGTGTGGCACAGTGCACATGAAAAAAACATAAGGAAAACAATTCATGAGGATGATGTCATCACCCACTTGAATTAAGTTTGAAATTCACAAATTGTACAAGAATTAGAAGTCACATATAACAAACAACCATTTGACAATAAACACAAAACGCGGCGAGTTTAAATCTCAAGCATCTATGTCACATCCCTCGATTATGCTTGTCTTCGAAAGGGATAAATCAAAATTTAGGGGTGGGTTACGAGATCCGAAGGATAAACCATGTTGTGTATATGTATATGCAGCCACACGTGTGTATGCATATCCTGAAAAGGATTTACACACTCACTTGTAGTTGTATGTACATCCTCACAACAACACTTATCGTTTGGCACTCATAACATACTTTGCATTTACAACATATTATTTTCATTTTATTGTTAAATGACCTTCCTTTGTTGAATATGTTCAAGCTATACTTAGTCAAACCATTGGTTGCTATGACTCTCCTTGTGACTATGGATGCATCTGTTCGGGTTCTAAGATTATGATCACACATAACTATAGATATGTATCGCTCAAAACATCCGAAGTCATTTACAAAAGGATTTGCAAACAAAATGGAGCAAGGTGGTGAAACTAACATGGTTAGACATGATTTCATATTGTATAGATTATCAGACAATAAATCAGAATGCAATGTCTTATTATGATTTCCTTATTGACATGTCTATGTGCTACATTAGGCTCTTCAAGGTTGGTCTTACCTAATTGGAGGGACATACTAATTCCCAATAAGTATTGCTTGGTTATAAAATGATACCTCCAATTACTTATTATACATATTTGATTCTATGTCATATTTTCGGGTGACCATTAATAGGTCGAAGATCGACCATCATAAAATGAAGAAAAGGGCTATTGTGGGTTCTTGGAATTTATGTTGCTTTATGAAAAGGTTATGTTTTTGTAATTCTAGATAAAATTCCCTAAGATAAGCACCTCATGCAACATTCTAAAGGGACCAATGTGGTAGTTGAGGGTTATCTTGGGTTAAAAATGATGGATCAATTGCCTGTAATGTCAAGGTTGAATTTGTTTACTATTATTAAAAATGATCACCCTTATCAATTCTAAAGTTTTGTATTTTTGTGGTTCATGCAATTGGAAAGAGGGTCAAACTAATTGATCATGTATAGTTAAAAGAATAATAAGTCATGCTATTAATGACTATTACTTTGAACTAATTTTGAACGCCAAGTATGGTGGTACTATGGATATGAGTCACCACCAATTTTGAGGAAAGGAGTTAATATAATTTAAAAGTGTTAAATGCTTGGGAGGATAGTTCCTCGATGGAGGAAAAGCTTCACCAAGAAGCTACCGCCATGCATGTTGGACTCTAACCTCGAGTTATTTTTCTTCTTCATGTTGTTCACTCCACTGGAGATAATCTTGAATGCATTTTGATTGAGTTGTATTTGATTTAAAGGTATGAGGAAGTCTGGGTATTTTGAGGGAAAGTTCTTAATTTATTTGGAGCGAATTCGAAGGGTGATGTCTCGTGATGTGTTGCTGAAAAATTTGCAAGGGCATTGAGAGGATATCTTGTTGCATAATCCATGATGACTACAAGCATGGATGCGTTCTCTCTTCCTCTTTATTATATCTTGAAATAGCTAAATTTCTACTGGGTAGTTGGTCAAAGGTTTTGTATATTTGCTTGTGTTGATAAAAATTGTGTAGGGAAGTTTTATTACGGTTCCTTGTCTAGGTATGTGATTGTGCATTAAAAATTACTTTTCTAATCATTATGAAGGTCGATGCATCCGACCCTTACATAGAATATTAACTCTATCCTACTGGATTTTTATGAGACTAGGCTTATTAACCTGATTCCCTTCTTCTCTTTTCGGATAATAAAATAAATGGGCATGGAAAAGTTGTGTGGTTAAATGTGAATGCATTGTCAAGTGTAGTGATGTCCTGCGGTAGATTAGGGGTTCTTATTTACAAAATGAGATTAAGTATTTTATGGGATGATTTACTCGTAATTTTTACAAATTTTTATTAGTTGTATGCAACTATGAAATCACGCGGCCCTTGTAAGTGTGTAGAAAAACCCTTTTCTAGGTGGACTCGGAAACTTAAATGGTTGCTTGTGATATCCTTGTTAGGTCCTGGGAGATGCATAGACCTTCTAGATGCTCCCATGAAGTTAATACTAACTGAAAATATCTAACTTAAACAAAGTGGATTTTCATTTAACCTATATTAATGTTGAGATGCGAACAATTATAAGGACTTGGGTGATGTCTATAGAAGGAATATTATAGTCAAATACGTCTTCAAAAATAAGGAAGGAATGAGTTTCTATTCTTGCCAACAATATTCTTAGTTGAGGACCTCGTTGAAAGGATAGCTCATAAATGGGTTGATAGACTTCAAAAGGGTAAGGTAATCGACATTACTCCATCATTTTCCATCTGCAAGAATTTTAACTTGGGGTTGTCGATCTTACTTTGGTAAGATTATGGATTACCTATCTTTATTACAACACATCGCATCATTGTTTTCTATTATAATCCATTATAAGAGGAAGATACATATGCATGTATGATGGATACTAATTGGTAGAAAGGTGCAAAGGTACATCCGGGACGATATGATTCAATGATATTGATTATATGATAATTAAATGGAATAATGAAAATGATACAACATATCATATCTAATAAAAAGTATGTTAACCCTGCATGTTATAGATATGGGAAAATTACAACATTGATAACTGCTTACTCACTTGATAAAGAGAGATAATCATTTACACATTTTAGAAAAGAATCATTATTTGTATAACATAAAAGATTGGAATTACGGTACTAAGGTAGTGAGCTAAACTTATATCTTGTAATTTATAGGTAGAAAGGAATGTAAAGTACTTAAAGGAACTACATTCGACCTATTGGAATACTATGATGTAGGACCCTAGGTACGATTCATTCATGGTGAAAGAGTCATGGAATCTAGGGTAACCTGTCATGAGTAAATTAATTAAGATATAATGTTGTTGAATGCTAATCCATATAATTGAATAAGTGATTAGGTGAGATGAAAAGTTCCCAATGGTGAGTGTGTTATCATGGAACCGAGCATGGAATACATGTCTCTAAAACTTTGATCAAAGTAGTGTAACTGCTGATTACACTATCATGATTTCACCAATATCTAAGCAGGGATGCCTGGTGGGATTCCATGGTAAAACCTAGGTAGACACTTAGAGAGCATCACTTAATTATCATTTCTTGATAAAGGAAAGACCAAAGGATACACTTTTGTATTGGCTCGCAAAGAGCGTTGAGAGGGATCAAGTAGGATCTATATACTCTCATGCAATTGCACATGGTTTATGACAATTATCAGAAAGGATTACAATAAGGTTTATGTTGGATTTAAATATATGTTATTTAAATCATGAAGCATAAAGTTAAAAACAATTCCCTATATTTGAAGTGATAAAAGTGATTGTCTACAATTTGAAGGAATTAATGAAATAAGACACCAATTTTGAGGGGTATAAATCAAGTGGCGGAATTCATTTAAAACACTCTGCATTTTAACAAATTTTAATTTCCAATTGAAAAATGACTCACATTATCGGGGTGTGGTGATATAGTCTAGCTCAAAATTTTCCAACATCTTTTTGTGGTCCAAGGAAACAAATTATGGAATCAAAGAAAGGAGAATCAATATCTCATAGCAATATACTCATCACGTTAATATATACCGGAAAACTAGATTTCCAGAAGTAGGTGAACCAAATCCCACTATCCAGATTGAGTGTACGAACCCAATGGACATATGTGTATCTCTACGAGATAGTTTTGAACACGAGGTATTTGAATACCCACAAACTTATTTTGAATAGTTTTACAGTCCTAAGATTTATAGAGTTGCATAAATATACTCTACTATTGTGTTATACACACTCTGAGCACTTTTTCACGTAGTCTTTCTACATAATTTGGTTTCTCTCTCTAACACTATAACATGCTATTTTTAATATTAATTTATCTTAGACATACTTTTTTAGAAGTGCAATAGTAACATACTATTGTGATTGTTTGTCTTAGTTCTAAATTATCATTATTGTATACTATAGTAAGTTACATAGATAACCCTAATTTATTATCATAATGTAGTAATTATAGATATGGTTATTCTTTAAAAATGTACATTCTATGTAATAAAAGAGGAGCATCAACAACTTGATAAAAGTGATTTTTAATTTGTGTAGATTAATTGTGTTAGGCATTATTGGGTGATATCTTAAGGAAATATATGGATTTGATTAAAAGGAATTAGATGGAATATTTAGTCAAAATCCCTATAATGTTAATCATTTCAAGAAGGTCTTACACTATATTCCATCACATAAAAATTGGTATAGGAACAAAAATAAATTTATTTGAGTGGCCACACATTGTGGCTATGATATTATAAGTAATTTTAGGTTGACATGATAGAAATTACAAGAAATAAACTTTCAACATAATGATTTCTATATTTAAGCCTATTATCCAAGTTGGATTAATATTTAAGAATTAAATAATGGGAAAGGAATTATGGTAAGTGTGTAATGATAATGTAGATGTGCCTTCCAAATTCATCACTGACCTTCATGCATGGATTCTTCAACACCAAACAATTTGCTTGCTTCTTATACACTATTACATTTTGCATCAGAAATTGAACACTACATCTAAAAAAATATTTTGATTATTTGATGAGGTATCTTCATTCATTGTCTTCAAAAGCACGTTTTGGCACATTCTAGGATGAAGATGGAAAAGTCTACTAAGATTGGCATCAAACATAAAAAAACATTTGTTTAAGTATTGGAAATTAAAACTAGAATTTATTACAAGAAAATGCATTCAATCATTTGAAGATTTATCTCTATGCCATTTTCCCAATCTCTCAATTTGGTACATCAAGGAAATATTCAAAATGTAAGCAACAAGAGGAAATACATATGGATTGAATGCAAAAATTCAACCAAGGCCCCAAATTAAGAAGATAGAGTTGGAGCTTTTTTGCTATGATATGGAGAAGTATCTTCTCACTCTAACATACGACATTAACAACCATATGAGTTTTCTATAAAACATATTCTATTATTTAGGGTATTTCACTAGTTATAAACATGTAATCACATTGCATTCTATTCTCATCTTTAAATATTTTCAAATATAAATATCACCCCTTATTCTGTACAGAAACATTTCTAATTATGAATAATATCTATACATTTTGGTTGGTCCTCCCTCATGCATCAGTTGTGAAGGTTATACTAACATTAATTTTTTTGAGATAAAGGCATTTTAATCCATTAGAATTTAAAAGAAATTTGCTAAATTTTGTGTTTTAATTTTATTAATAAATTAAAGTATAAAACAAGATGGGTTGATAACAATTTAAAACACTTGGGATACATCCATGTGTCAAATAAATTTTAAGAAATAGAGTAATGCAAGTGAAAAATAAAAATAAAATATATTTCTATATCGTATGTATGTGGAAGTTGTTATAACCCATGACATTTAACATATTAAACTTAATTATATTTTATCTTGCTAACATCTTCAGCCCTAAGAAAATATGCCAATAATTTTTATTCTTATTTTGATATTTTCAAAAACAAAAGTACTCCCCCTTCCTTTGTAACATGGAAATGGTTTTCTATTTTTGAGTTCTATTTAGGTTCATGAATATAGTTTAGATGTAATTTGTAGTTATAAAAATTTAAATATCATAATATCTAATTGAAAATCTCAAATGGAGGATCCATTTTATATGTCTCATAAAATATATTCCCTAAATATTTAGAAAAACAATATTTGAATTTAATTGAGTTCTTTGGGTTTTTGAATTCTAACACATGACTTTTTCCAACCTAAGACACCAATGATGATTTAGAATATAGGAGATAATTATTACGCAACATATAAAAGAAGTGGATTGTGATTGTTATAGATCATGATCTCGAATTATTTCGAGGGCAATCTTCACTAAAGTCTTTTATGGGTTTTTATATGATTAAAAACTATCGAGACTAGGGTGCAATTCAACATGATTTACAATATATTTAGTATTATTATCATGAAATTTCGTATTGGTTTTTATAATTTTTGTTTTATAAAGTTGGTCTCAGTAATATAGTATTATAATTGAGATTGTATTTTCACGAACATATTATTTAAAAGTGTTCGGTGTGATACAATTAGTTCTTCCTATTCACAATAATGAGTTCATTAGTTCAAACCTTGACAATTGCTCAGAAATGATGACTAGACTAATACCATCATAAACCACAATTACAACAACTTTCTAATAAATATTTAACTTAATAAATTACATTTAAGAGTACCAAAAATTTAGTGATGGTAACTATGAAACCATGAGCTTAAAGATCATATATGTCAAAGCAAGTTGAATTGTAGATCAATCAATCAAAAATTGATAAATTGTGAAGCATATGAATATTTATATTGTTATTATTTTTTCAAAAGAAAATGCGAATACAAAAATATAGAAATGCTTGGTTTCTTTTCATATCCGAAAATTTAACTATTGTTTCTAACAGCTATGATTGCAAATAAATTTATGATCCCATTATCGTTCCTAAGTGATTAGTTTCACAGAGTTCCCACCTGTTTGTTTGTATTTTTGGAATTCTAATATAGTACTACCAAGAACCTTTTTTACTGTACTCGATTATAAAATATAAACTTAGCTACCACTAGAAGATAGAATCCGTAATAGGATCATAAAAATATGATCTGATTGAATCCAAGACATAGAAACTAGTATATATTGATTTAAAAAATGAATATAATGGGAAGTAATTGTACTATAATTACAATGTAAAACTGGAAAGTACAAAGTAACATGAAATACTCTATTATCCAAATTATTCAAACGTAGAAAGAAGAAAAAGAAGCAGATTATACAATGCGAAAATGAGTAGTTAAGAATTTGGTATATTAATCGGTGGCGTCTGGACCGCATCAACTGTAGACGCATGTGCTGGACAGAGGAGGACAACAATGAGGTCTGAATTAAAACATGAAAAACGCATAAATATGATATTCTGAGTATAAATGGGGATTAAACATATAACAAAGCGCAACGAAAATTTGGGAGAAAGGTACTTAGATTTGCAGGAGCCATTTCCTTTCTATGGAGGTTGAAGGTGATCTCTCCGTCTGCATCTGGCGTGCCATATACTATTTAGCGAATATAAAACTTGTAAGAAATCCCTGCATCACTCTGTGCTAAAAATGAAATTAATTGACACCTTTGTATGTTGTCATGTAATAATATGAGGAAGCCCACGAATAGTAAAAATAAATAAATTAATATTTTGTGTGTTGTTGGCTTGTATGCCTTGATGATCTTGATGATCATAACAAGTGATGGAGAGGGCTAAGTCAGAACCCGCAACAGCTACATTGCATCCCATACACCCTTAATGGCCACAGCTTTCTGCAAAAACTTCCTTGGAATGGCACAGATTTTTGTTTTCGAAAAATCCCCTTCTTGAAAAGCTCTTCACTTCAGCAAAATCGAACCGCGGGTCAAGTCCCATGGCGGAGTGAGTGCTAGTTCTACCCACCTGCAAGGAAGTCCATTGTTGCCTTCAGAAGCGCTTGTCTACCTAGAAAATTCTAACTTGTATTTGTAAACAAGCGTTTAAATTTTAAAGAATCCCCGTGATTTTCGTTGCCTTTCAAAGAGAAACCTTCCGCGAAATCTTTAAAAATTGAAAACAGAACTCGAAAATAGAAACAAGACACAAATTGGGGGCAGTTTGACCATAAAAACGAGGCGGCATATTTGAATTTTAAATCATACAAGATGACACGTGGAACACATTGACAAGCTCTACTGAGAAGTCAAAATTTGGACTGCAAAGACCGAAATACAATGGAGTTAAAACAATGTTTGACCATTAACGGAAGTGAATAGGTTGACGGATTGTCAGCGAGCTGAGTCAGCCGGGGCCGCGAACGTACCGCCAACTTACGTTCTGTGTTCCAACCTGATACGTACATGATATAAGTTGCCACCCCAATTTGGTAAATGATATTGAATCCGTGCCTCGACCACAATTCATTATCCGGCATGGAACATGCGGTGATGGTATCAGGGCCTCTTAAATGGAGGAGCAATAAAGGAGTCTATATTCCGTACATTTCACATTTTCTATTAGTGAAAGAATGCATCATAGTTCCAATTGCAGAGGTTGCTAGTGTCTATGTAGAATTGTAAGTGATCCAAACAAGTGTCCTAAGATAAGCACTTGAGCTTATATATCCGAATACCCCAAACACAACTAGAACTACCGCAACAACATACTTATTACCACCAAAAGCCTAATCAACCATTCCCGTAGAATTTGGAGTGGGAAATCCATAGGTTGGTTTTGAGCGTGCGGCTTAAACATCACATATGTTTGCAAGACTGATCTTCAACTAACCGATGATAAATCCACTCCAACAAGTGGTAAAGAGCTCATTTGTTGGTTGACGATCATTGCGTTAAACGAACCAATGAGTTATTTAGCATTTTTGTGGTGGATTTATTATTGGTTGATTGACTAGTAAACCCTTCAAACATATGTGATGTTTAGGCTAAGGGGATATCACATACGTACCTAGAAAATGAAATTTATTTGATGAGGATATAGTTGTTGATAAAATTGCAAATGATATTGTTAATTGCATAGATGTTGTTGTGATTCATATATGTAGATGATGTTGGAATTACATTTATATTTATATTGGATGTTGATGTGGCCTGAGGCCGAAGGAGGTATTTGTGTTTTGCAGGTTAAAATATCACAACAAACATCGAGGGATTGGAGACCAACCACATTGGAATTCTAGATGAATTCAACAAGGTCACCATGACAACTTGTATTGTTGTGTGTGTTTGTTTATTGTTAGGGATTCCCATGGGGGGGATCACCTTTAAATGTGACCAAGGGATTTTATGTTTTTTTATTTTATTTGGTTCCTTTGTTTAATGTTTGCATGTGTTTATTTTGTGATGCATTTCCCCTTTCATTAATTATTAAATGGTGTGTAAATATTGTGAGTAATCATATTGTTAAAATAAATAAATCAAATATGTCATAAGAATGTAATTAATAGAGTTGTTGGCCATGTTTTAAAGTGTTGTAAGTAATGTGTAAGTAATGTGTAAGTGATATGTAAGTTGATTTTGGAGTATGAAACACTCCATCTTCTTTGAAATTCGAATTTGTCCTTGGAGGCTGATTTTGGAGGCTTGTGGGACAAGTTAAACTTGTCCCATACCTCTTAAATTTATTTACCAACCTTGCCTATGGTTGGAGGGTTAAATTAGACTTTTATAATACATTTTGGGAAGACAAATTGAATGTTTTAATTGCACTTTTCTTACATGTTTTAATTTTAGTCCTTTGGGGTGTGGGCTTGTTTTGAGTGTGTAAGTAAACTATCATATTATTCACCCACCTAATTAATATGCATTGGAGAATGAAGTTGAATTTTGTGTTGGGGTTGAGGATGTGTGATGTGGCATCCTACATGGATCCACCTCATCCTCTTCTCTTCCCTCTTCTATAAAATTTGAATTGCTTGCCTTGTTTTGGGTTGCTTCACTTTGGAGACTTCATTCTTGGGTGAATTATTTTTGCTATTTTGAGCTCTTGCATTGGAGAAGTTTTTGGAAGATTGTTGCATGCTTGTGCTTGGCTGTTTTGGATTTCTTGCATTGGGATAGAGCTTTTGTTTTGGAACTTGGAACAACTTCATCATGGAGAGGTAAGAGCTTGGCTCTTGAAATGCCCTTCTTTTATGAATGTAAATGTTGTTTTGTTGTGAATGTTTTGGCATGTTGTGGGCTGTTTGGGTAGATGGCCTAGGAATGGTGTAGGAGAAGACTATGGGGTTTTTTTATGGGAGGCACAAGTGTTTTTGGGGAGGTATAAGTGTGGAGGGAGTTGGGATTTGGGTTCCACCTTACAAAGAAATAGCTTGCATTTCTTTACTCGTTATGGGGTGCCATAAGAGGTTGGGGAGGCATAAGGAAAATGTGAGGAATAAGGGGTACTTGGGGGAGGCATAAGGGCATGTCAGGGCTTTGATATACTATATTTTGGTGGTTTGAAATCAGTGGTGATACCCATTTCCCTTTTGGGAGGCACAAGTAGCATCCCCCATAGTTTCTTGCTCCTTTGGCTTGCTTGATAAAGCCTTAGTTTTGTTTGTGATGCTTTTAATGTAGTTGTAAACTACATTCTATTTTGGATTGTGTTTTTATATGTGAAAAATGTTACTTGTGTGTTGTGGAAGCCTTTGTTGCCATGAGTTGAATCACATCTTTAATTGCAATATGGTTGGGGCTGGGGCCAATGAAGAAGGATGACTTCTCCTTTCATTGGATGTCTTGGTTGGGTGGAGAGCGTTGCCTTTCCCCCTGTTCTGTTGTGATCAAATTGGAGAATGATGCAAATTCATCATTAATTTGGAGAAATGAGAAATTTCATTTTGTTGTTTTGGAGCAAGGATGAAAGACAGATTGGATAGTATTCATCATTGTTGAGATAAATATTATTGCAACCTTTCCCACTTGAAGTGGATGAACTTGTACATGTTTTGTAAAGGAAAGATGTTGTATTGATTTGAAAGTTTTATATTTTAATGTGAAAGAGATAAACTCTGTTTTCAGCCTTTGAAGGAATGAAAAAGAATTGTATTATGTATGAGGAATTTTAGGAATGAAAGAAAAGTTGTAAAGTTTTAAAATCAATAAAGGATTGCATTACCTATCTCAATTCGCATTGTAGTATTGAATTTGATCATTTAGATGTATTTGAAATCTCTCTTTGAAAGAAAGAAATGCATATGAAGGAAATGTAATACTCTGTCTTTTGAAACATGTGAAATTTTGAAATCAGGAATGTATTTTAGCTTTTGAATAGTTGAATTGAATCAACTTGAGGTAGTAGATTTGAAATGGAATGAATTCTAACACTTAGAAGATGAAAAATGGAAAATAGATCTATTCAAAATTGATCTTTGTTTATGGTTTCAAAGTGGAAAATATTTTGTCTCGAAATACACAGATCGAATCTACAACAAAGAAATAACAAATGAAATATTAAATTGAACATCACATGATATAAATGAATCCAATTAGACAAAAGAACTTAAGAAATTTCTTAGAAAACTTAGCAAAATCGGGCTAAAACCATTTCAAACCGTCGTTTTTTTGTTTTGTCAAAACTGTATTTTTTTCAAATTGGGAATCAATTAAACAAACTTACCTTCCAAATTCATCAATTCTCCATGTCTATTTGACATGTTGAGAGAGGAAGAAGATCAAATTGAGTAAAATTTTATAAGTTAAATTTACCAGTTTGCACTGTAAAAGCCAAATGTAGATCATTTTTATAAATTGAACCTTAAAATTTATCAAAATGAAAAATTAATGATTTTTGTGCAAAGAGGACATCGAGAGCTTTCCAAAAAGTCCTCGTTTTCCCAAAACCGATCTCCCAATCAAAAGTTATGGCCTTCTAAAGTTTTTCTTCATTTGGCGTCAAAAAATATATATTTTCTAACTGTCAAAATTTTAGGGAAAATTTTCCTTGGCGGATCCTGTGGGCCTAAATTTTCCCTTAGCTCTTTTGGTCAAAAAATTCCAAAGGAACAATTCCCCGCCGCTCCACTAACCCGTAGCCTTTCTTTTTGTAAAAATCACCTAAGTCCGAAAGAGAAATTTTGGAAAAATTTCCCCACGGACCCACTCGCCCGCTTTTTGCCCTTTAGTTGTCTTTCATGGGCCCGCAACATTAAACTTAGCTTTTTAAAAATTTTGGGAAAATTTTCCTAATTTTTCCTGCCAGCCCGCAGCCAATCTAGTGCTGACATGTTGCACCATGAGGCAATGGCGGAGTAGCGGATCCCTTTTAAACTTAGCGCTAAAATTTTTTGGGAAAAGTTTCTATGTTTCCTCCGCCTCCCCACCAGCCCGCAGCCAATCAGGAGCTGCCACATGGAGTCACGAGGCATCGGTGGAGGAGTGGGTTTCATTTTACCTTTTGTGTTTCGTAAAAATTTTGGAAAATTTTCTAAAGTTTTCCCTCGACCCACAACCAATGGATGGCTAACACGTGTCTTCACATGATGATGTCGATGGAGGCGCAAAGATTCTCAATCCTTTAAACCTTTTTCTTTAAAAATTCAAATTTTTCTAAGTTGCTCCGATGGCGTGATGGCCCACAACCAATCATTTCTTGACACGTGGTGCCTTGGGCATCGGCGGAGGCGTGGACAATTTTAATCCCTTAGCGCTTTTGGCCGAAAGGATATAATGTCTTAAATCACTCAACGGCCCAACTTTCTGCCAGATATTTTTAAACCCAACATGTGTCCTCTTCGGGCTCGTGGGCGCGTGGAGGAAAACACGCTTTTTCCTTGAAAAGGGAAAATGCGCTCAAATTCTTCCCCGCACCGCCAGCCCGCGCATGGTAAAACTTTCTTCCTCAGGCCCGCAGGCTTGTTCTTGAGAAGATTTTCCTCCTAAGGCCCGCTGGCCCATAACTTGAAAATTATGAGGAGTTAGGAGGACTTTTTTATATCACTGGAAAGGTGAAGAAATTTCCTATCTAATGGGAATAATTTAGGGAAGTTTTGAGTGCGTCAATTTTGATAAAAATCAAGTTGAATATTTTAAGCCAAGTTAGAGAGTGGTGTAGTGAGAAATTACCCTCTTAACCTAATTGAACTTTCTAACCCTAAGTTTTGAACTTGTGACCTTTAATAATTGTTGATAAGGGAAAAATATAATCTAGTAAATTAGAATTGACCTAGAAACTTGTTGTGGCAACTGTTGTCTTGTAACCTTGTGGTAGACACTTTTAAACAAAAAAATTATTCCATAATTTTCCTAACTAATCTAGGTTGTTCTTGAGTCTCAAGTGGGTTGTTTTTATGGGTGTTACACTTGGTATCAGAGTCGTGGGTTCAAAATCTTGGACCCTTGGGCACACTAGAAACTTGAGACATGAACTATAAACCTAGCACACTTTTAAATCTAGAAAACAACCTTGTTTGAAAATTAAAAAAAATAAATATGCAGAAATATTACATTACTCTATTCATTTGAATTGCCAGTATTGAAAATAACAATAAAATAATAAGTTGTTTGAATTGTTGTACTTGCTTAGTGGCATTTTTTTTCTAAACCGGGTAACTAAGAATGTCAAATTAAATTGATGGTTGTGAACTTCTAGTGTAGTGGAAACTTGGTTCCTCTTTGAAAATGTGTTGTTTTTACAAGTCCTAAATCTTGATTTAATTGTATGATGCGTTAAGCCCTTTTGAGACCCTTCCTTATTAAATTTGTTGGAATGATAAGTTGTATGGTGTGATTCTTGTGGTTGGACAATAGTGGTTGTGCTCTGGGGTCGGGAAGAGTAAATTAGAAGTTGTTTAGAGCTTCCTTCCTTCGATGGTTAGGAAAGAGGGTTTGGTTGTTAGTTTTCCATTTTGTTACCCGTATGGGAGAGTGGAAATTAAGTCTAGGTGTCGTTTAGGACCCAATCCTGCATATGTGTCCTAGAACTAACCTCGAGGTAGTACCCTATTGGTGGCCATGAAGGGCTGCAGAGTGAATGTGGTGTTAAATTTTTGTGTTTTACATTCATAATCTTGTGTTATTTTATCAAGGACCAACATCTTATTTTATGATTGATTTGAGAAGCTCTGAGGCTTTTTTTTTTTTATTTTGTGAGAATTTTTAGACTTTGCAATGTGGCTACTTAGCCACTTTCCTTGATTGTCAACATTTCTTGGATTTTATTTTGATTGGTGACTCGAGAGCTCATTATGTTGTTGGCTACTTAGCTAAACATTATGTGGTTCCTTCTTGCATGATGATGAGCTGGTTATATGTTTTTGTATTGTGACATTTTGTCATATGGGGGTACATCCTAGGTGTCTTGAATGTCCTCTTAGGTGCTTAAAGTTATACCTTGGTTTTGGATGCATGAAACCTTGAGGTGTGTCTAGGATCTTGAGTGACTTTTTCGTTGCTCGACCTTGCTAGATAGAGAGCTCATTGTGATGTGCATTCTAGTTGGCAGTTTGTTAGCGGTGGTGGTGATTCTCTTACAATCTCGGTAAGATCTTGAACCTCGTCGGAGTAGAGGTCTTTAATTGTGGGTTGATGAGTTATGTTGTGATCGGATTTCTTCTCGTTGGCTGTGGATGTTAGTAGAAAAGTGTTTGTCTAGTAGTGGATTTTCTTTGATGGCATGCTAAGTTTTATCAGGATTTCCTTATTTCATTATATAAAGTAGTGACTTGTGGACTGTATGCATCTTGGTAATTATGGTTAGAATTAAGCCCATTGAGTATTGTGTGTAAAATTAAGTGTGTTTGTTTTCTCTCTTGATCTATAAATAAGTCTACCCTTCCCATTAACTTTTTTAAGTTACTATGAATAACACTCTATGACCTATTAATTTTAGATTACGTGGAGACACTTATGGATGCTTTGAGTCTTTTGGACCATGCCATTGGTGATGTTAGTATAATTAGACCTTGATAATTTAATCTCGGTGGTATTTTATAATGTGATTCTTCTTGCAAAAATGTAACTCTTGGTCGTAAAGCCATGTTGAATAGATAGTTGATTGTTTGCTTACATTTGATGCTTTCTAGTGAGTATGTGGTGTTCTTATAGTTAAAATATTTCCTTGTCATTTTGAGTGCTTGGTTGGTGGTATCCTGTGGTAATATGGGTGTAGATTGAAAAATTTCCTTGTCTTATCATGTGAGTAAAATGTTTTCACCAAAACAACAAACATTGTTAAACCCTAGTAGATCAGTAAAAGTAATTATGCTTCTTTAATAGGCCCTCCTTGTAACTTCTTTTGAGAACTTGTAGAAACCCACTAGGAATGTTTTAAGATACTTGTAATTAGTGGAAAAATATTGAAATATTGTTTGTGATCCATGTTGGTTGATTGTTTCCTAGCTCTTACAAAATTAATAATGTGTTTTCTATGTTGAATGTCCCTTGTTTCCTTAGAATTAAAATGTGATGTGTTGATTTACCTCTCTCTCCCATAAAAGTAATAGTGTGATATGTTTACCCTTCCTTCTCATTAAATTTTTAATTGACAAGTTGACTCACCCAAACATCATAAAACTATAATTGAGGATATTTGGCCTAGAAGCTTAACAAATAAACTGGAACATAGAAAGAGAAAATGGTCCTTGCTTTATGTAGAAGAACAGAAAGGAAAACTTTGTCCATCTACCTCCCCTAGGAGTAAAATAAATACTCTTTCTCTTTTCCACCTTTATAGAATGGAAAGATATCATGCCCCCTTAGTGGTCCTTATAAAACAAACTTGTGATGTCTTAATAGGAGGAAATTTAATAAGAAAACTCCTAAAGGAATGTGCTTAGAAAATGAAACTACAAATTTTGACTTAATTAGTTGATTTATAAAATAAGTAAGATTTATGTGTATTGAGCGCAATGTATAGTCGAACCTGTAGTAATGTGTTCTAGTTGCTTAGTACTTTCTTGTTCATAGATGTATGTTCATTTCTTTGTGAGAGTTTTGGGTCGTCATACCCTTGTCGTCCCGTAGCTTGACGAGTGTGAGTTGTGGTCTTTAGGATTGAGACTTACCTCTTGTTTAAGAAGCAACCTTCTTGTGTGTAGTCTTGTCCTTGGAGACCTAAGTTTTGTAATTTTAAGGCAACATGTGTTAAGGATATAAAATAACTTTGGGAAGTCTCCTTTCTTTATATTTTCTTGTGTCACCTTGTTATTGTTGCCCCTTTTCCGTTAGGATGGAAAGTGCAAGATGATGTTATTCACTTTTGTCACAATGCACCTTGGATTGTAGTTGGACCCCCTTGTTACTTTTTTTCTCCCTAGCTATCTTGAGTGCTCCTTGGTGTTTTCTTGTGCTCTTTATGGTTATGAGCTTGAGCAGGAAATAAGATAAATAAATCCCATTGTGTTATAGTGTATGGTGCTTCTTGCATTGTTATGTTAGCTCTTGTGGAGTTGTTTACTAAATGTTTGACATCTCTAATTTGGTTAGTATTGTGTGTTTGATAATTATTTTTAGTGTAAGTCAGGGTTTTGGAAACTTGTGGTCTTGACTTCACTTAGTATTACCATGAAAAGTTAATTATAACCCTGTCAAGTTATTGAAGTGCTTCTCTTGAATAGTTCCTTGATTTTAAATGTTTTGCTGATTTAGGTGTCCTTCCTTGTTGATTAACCTAATCCTGTGTGAACCCCAAATTGTGAGACCTTGAGTAGACTTGTTCTCGTGCAAATTTTGGCCCAGAGTTGATTTTTCTAGCCTTCTCTAGACAACGAACCTTGAAATCATAACTTAACCTTAGTAGAAACCTTAAAAAAATTATTGCAGTATGTTGTGTTCCATGGAACTATGTGGTCTTTCTCAAACTCATGGAATTCTCCTTATTATTCCTCTACTTGGTGGTTACTCTTAAGAATCTTTTGAACTCTTCATCTTATATTGTTATGTGTTGTATCTTGGTTGATAGCATAAAGTTACTCTCTAGATTTAAATGTTCGTAGCCTTGCATGCAGAAAGTTTAGAACTCATCCCTTACAATCTCCCTTCATCTTGTTGAATTTCATTGGACCAAACTTGGGATTTGTAGACCCACATTTGTTTGAAGCAAGCAATCCCATAATGAGAGGATCCTTTTTTACATATTACATTTGTTACTATCTCTCTTTCCTATGACTTCGGGAGGAAGTTGAGTCTAAGGGGAGGGGATGTAGTGCCCACTTCCTTTGACACCTTTTTTTATTGATCATGACATTATTGCATATACATGGACATGGACATTATTATACTTTGATTTAGCATGATGTTAGATGTTAGAGCATGTATATTATTATTGACTCGATTCATATATGATGCATGATGATTATTAGAGACATTTTATATATTAATGTTGATATACTGTCTGACAGCATGCATTCTAGATGTTATTCGGACATGTGATACTTGGCTATATTGAGTAGACCTAGAAAATGAAATTTATTTGATGAGGATATAGTTGTTGATAAAATTGCAAATGATATTGTTAATTGCATAGATGTTGTTGTGATTCATATATGTAGATGATGTTGGAATTACATTTATATTTATATTGGATGTTCTGATGTGGCCATGAGGCCGAAGGAGGTATTTGTGTTTTGCAGGTTAAAATATCACAACAAACATCGGGGGATTGGAGACCAACCACATTGGAATTCTAGATGAATTCAACAAGGTCACCATGACAACTTGTATTGTTGTGTGTGTTTTTTATTGTTAGGGATTCCCATGGGGGATCACCTTTAAATGTGACCAAGGGTTTATGTTTTTATTTTATTTGGTTCCTTTGTTTAATGTTTGCATGTGTTTATTTTGTGATGCATTTACCCCTTTCATTAATTATTAAATGGTGTGTAAATATTGTGAGTAATCATATTGTTAAAATAAATAAATCAAATATGTCATAAGAATGTAATTAATAGAGTTGTTGGCCATGTTTTAAAGTGTTGTAAGTAATGTGTAAGTAATGTGTAAGTGATGTGTAAGTGATATGTAAGTTAATTTTGAGTGTGAAACACTCCATCTTCTTTGAAATTCGAATTTTTCCTTGGAGGCTGATTTTGGAGGCTTGTGGGACAAGTTAAACTTGTCCCATACCTCTTAAATCCATTTACCAACCATACCTATGGTTTGGGAGTTAAAATTAGACTTTTATAATACATTTTGGGAAGACAAATTATAGGTTTTAATTGCACTTTTCTTACATGTTTTAATTTCAGTCCTTATGGGGTGTGGGCTTGTTTTGGAGTGTGTAAGTAAACTATCATATTATTCACCCACCTATTTATTATGCATTGGAGAATGAAGTTGACTTTGTGGTTGGGGTTGAGGATGTGTGATGTGGCATCCTACATGGATCCACCTCATCCTCTTCTCTTCCTCTTCTATAAAATTCAAATTGCTTGCCTTGTTTTGGGTTGCTTCACTTTGGAACTTCATTCTTGGGTGAATTATTTTGTTGTTTTGAGCTCTTCTTTGGAGAAGTTTTTGGAAGATTGTTGCATGCTTGTGCTTGGCTGATTTTGGATTTCTTGCATTGGGATAAAGCTTGTTGTTTTGGAACTTGGAACAACTCCATCATGGAGAGGTAAGAGCTTGGCTCTTGAAATGCCCTTCTTTTATGAATGAAAATGTTGTTTTGTTGTGAATGTTTTGGCATGTTGTGGGCTGTTTGGGTAGATGGCCTAGGAATGGTGTAGGAGAAGACTATGGGGTTATTTTATGGGAGGCACAAAGTGTTTTGGGAGGTATAAGTGTGGAGGAGTTGGGATTTGGGTTCCACCTTACAAAGAAATAGCTTTCATTTCTTTCGTTATGGGGTGCCAAGAGGTTGGGAGGCATAAGAAAATGTGAGGAATAAGGGGTACTTGGGGAGGCATAAGGGCATGTCAGGGCTTTGATATACTATATTTTGATGGTTTGAAATCAGGTGGTGATACCCATTTCCCCTTTGGGAGGCATAAGTAACATCCCCATAGTTTATTGTTTCTTTGGCTTTCTTGATAAAACCTTAGTTTTGTTTGTCATGCTTTTAGTGTAGTTGCAAACTACATTTTGTTTTGGATATTTTTTTATGTGAAACAAAATGATACTTGTGTGTTTTGTGGAATCCTTTGTTTGCCATGAGTTGAATCATCTCTTTAATTGCAATATGGTTGGGGCTGGGGGCCAATGAAGAAGGATGGATTCTCCTTTTCATTGGATGTCTTGGTTGGGTGGAGAGCGTTGCCTTTCCCCATTCTGTTGTGATCAAATTGGAGAATGATGGAAATTATACTATGCTATTTTGGAGCTGTGAAAGAAGATAGAGTTGGTTGTCCTTTGTGAAACTTCCTTTTGTGAAATATTTTTCCCACTTCAAGTGGATGACTTGTAATATTATTAGATTGGATAGTATTCTATTTTGGAAATAAAATTCTAATGTAATGGAAAAAGACAGGTTTGACATAAATTCCTTGTTGAAATGAAATTTTATTGTAACCTTTCCCACTTGAAGTGGATGAACTTGTAAATGTTTTGTAATGGAAAGATGTTGTGTTGATTATGAAATTTGTATATTGTAATGTGAAAGAGATAAACTCTATTTTCAGCCTTTGAAGGAATGTGAAAGAATTGTATTTTGTATGAGGAATTTGAGGAATGAAAGAAAAGTTGTAAAGTTGTATTTTGGAATCAATAAAGGATTGCATTACCTTTCTCAATTCGCATTGTAGTATTGAATTTGATCATTTAGATGTATTTGAAATCTCTCTTTGAGAGAAAGAAATGCGTATGAAGGAAATGTAATACTCTGTCTTTTGAAACATGTGAAATTTGGAAATTAGGAATGTATTTTAGCTTTTGAATAGTTGAATTGAATCAATTGAGGTAGTAGATTTGAAATGGAATGAATTCTAACACTTAGAAGATGAAAAATGGAAAATAGATCTATTCAAAATTGATCTTTGTTTATGGTTTCAAACTGGCAAATATTTTGTCCCAAAATACACAGATCAAATCCACAACAAAGAAATAACAAATGAAATATTAAATTGAACATCACATGATATAAATGAATCCAATTAGACAAAAACACTTAAGAAATTTCTTAGAAAACTTAGCAAAATCGGGCTCAAACCGTTTTGTTGTCGTTTTGCTGTCAAAACTGTAATTTTTCAAATTGGGAATCAATCAAACAAATTACCTTCCAAATCCATCATAAATCCTTCTAAGAACAATTGTTCCATGTCTTTTTGACATTTTGAGAGAGGAAGAAGATCAAATTGAACAAATTTTATAAGTTAAAATTACCAGTTTTTGCACTATAAGAGCCTGTAGAACATTTTTTCATAAATTTGACACCTTAAATTTATCAAAATGAAAAATTAATGATTTATGTGCAAAGAGGACGTTGAGAGATTTCCAAAATGTCCTCGTTTTCCCAAAACCGATCTCTCAATCAAAAGTTATGGCCTTCTAAAGTTTTTCTTCATTTGGCGTCAAAAAAAATATATTTTCTAACTGTCAAAATTTTAGGGAAAATTTTCCTTGGTGGATCCACGGGCCCAAATTTTCCCTTAGCTCTTTTGTCAAAAATGCCAAAGGAATGAATTCCCCCCTGCTCCACTAACCCATAGGCCTTTCTTTTTGTCAAAAATCACCTAAGTTTGAAAGAGAAATTTTGGAAAAATTTCCCCGTGGACCCGCCGCCCCACTTTTGCCCTTTGGTTGCCTTTCGCAGGCCCACAACATTAAACTTAGCTTTTTAAAAATTTTGGAAAATTTTCCTAATTTTCCCCACCAACCTGCAACCAATCCTATGCTGCCACGTGGCACCATGAGGTTTCGGAGAGTAGCGGATCCCATTTTAAACTTAGCCTTGAAAATTTTGGGAAAAGTTTTTATGTTTCCTCCGCCTCCCGCCATCCTGCCCATGATCAATCGGAGAGCTGCCACGTGGCGTCGCGAGGCATCGGTGGAGGAGCAGGTTCCCTTTTGCCTTTTACATTTCAATTTTTTTCTAGAAATTTTCTTAAGTTTCCCCCCCCCCCGACTCACACACCAATGGATGGCTAACACGTGTCTTCACGACATGTCGGCGGAGGCGTAGAAGATTCTCAATCCTTTAAACCTTTTTCTTTAAAAATTCAAATTTTGCTAAGTTTCTCGACGTCTGATGACCATAACTAATCATTGCTTGACACATGTGGCACCTTGGGCATCGGCGGAGGTGCAGAAAATTTTGATCCCTTAGCACTTTTTTGGCTAAAAAAGACATAATGTCTTAAATCACTCGATGACCCGACTTTCTGCCAGAGCTTTTTAAACCCGACACGTGTCCTCTTTGGGCTCGCGGGTGTGCGGAGGAAAATCATGCTTTTTCCCCGAAAAGGAAAATGTGCCAAAATCCTTCCCCGCCCCTGCGGCCGTGCATGGGAAAATTTTCTTCCCGAGCCCAGCCCGCTCTTGGGAAAATTTTCCTCCCAAGGCCCGCCGGCCCATAACTTGAGAAATATGAGGAGTTAGGAGGACTTCTTTATATCACTGGAAAGGTGAGGAAATTTCCTATCTAATGGGAATAATTTAGGGAAGTTTTGAGTGTGTCAATTTTGAGAAAAATAAAGTTGAATATTTTAAGCCAGTTAGAGAGTGGTGTAGTGAGAAATTACCCTCTTAACCTAATTGAACTTTCTAACCCTAAGTTTTGAACTTGTGACCTTTAATAATTGTTTGATAAGGGAAAAATATAATCTAGTAAATTAGAATTGACCTGAAAACTTGTTGTGGAAACTGTTGTCTAAGTAACCTTGTGGTAGACACTTTTAAACGTTGTTTTTACGGGCATCACACATTTGAAGTTGCTTTTGTTGGAAAGTGTCAAAATTCAGCAATATTTTCCGAGCAGACTTTTTCCGGCAATATTATTTTCTCCTATACCAAAATAAATATATAAATATTTGGATTCTCTCTGGCGTAATTTGTAACTCCTGTGCAATTGCTAATATATAACATATTTCTCTTGAATAATTTTATGATTTGACTTTTTGAAGGAAAAATAGAAAACAAGCTGAAAGTTAAATTTAGGGATGAATGACTGTTAAATTTAATGCTAAGAATATCTTAATTATTATTGTTGGAATGGCTTTGGTGCACTTACATAAAAGAATATTTGTAACTATAAAATATATTAAAGTTATTAATATTTTAAAATATATATTTAAATTAAATAAATTAAAAAATTAAAGCAATTGAATCTTAATGTGAAACATATCACAAAAATAAAGTTTACTAAAATCATAAAATAAATAATATTTTAATATTTAAAACTAAATTATATGTATATTAACATATTCTAATTAAACATAGTCACATTAAAAATGTTTATTTATGGAGGTTTGGCTCCATTTTCATATATCAATATTTTAGAATATATATTTAAATGAATTAAATAAATAAAAGGACATTTGGATTTTCATTTCAAACATGTCACAAAAACAAAGTTTACTAAAATCATAAAAAAATAATTTTTAATTAAAAATTTATCAAAAGAATGACTCCTTAAATAAACTAAATTATGAGTATACCAACATATTCTAATTAAATATAGTCACATTAAAAAATGTTTATTTATGGATATTTGGCTTCATTTTCATATATCAACATTTTAAAATATATATTTATATTAAGTAATTATTTTAAAAAATGAACATTTGTATTTTAATTTTAAACATGTTACAAAATAGGGTTTACTAAAAATGGTAGAATAATAAATTTTCAATTTAAATTTTCATAAAAATCTAGTGTTAAGAACTTTTCAATTAAAAACTCATAAAAACTTCTATACTTAACTAAATTATAAGTATGTTAAAATTAATATAAATAAATATAATCACATTAAAAATATTGATTTGCATATATTGAAAATATCTTTGCACATGTCACAATTTTAACTTGTAATTTACATTAAAAAATATACACGTTTTTATTGATTGAAACTAATTAATATATCATATTAAGATCAATAAATTACCAAAAAATAATCAATATGTATATATGTCTCAAACAAATAGAAACATTAGGAAGTTTTATTGAAGTTAGCGTGTTAGGAAATAAGACCAATTGGACGTTTGGGTTAATGTTGCCATATGTGGAAATTTTGTTAGGAAATATATATTAGTGCTCCATTTGTATGGGTGAATAATAATTACATGTGTAATTATTATTATGGTAAATTAGTGAAAGTACATTTACTATGTAAATGTACATAGTAAATGTAAAATGTGGTTAGTATGTGGTAAGTTAGTAAGTTAGAATAATAAAACAATTAGTATTGTTTTATTATTATATTGGTGAGAGGTTGAAACCATATGGGTGTATGGTTGTATATGAAGACAAATGTTGTTGTAAGGATTGTTATTTTACATCTCCTATATAATGGAGTGTATTGAAATAGTGAATTAATGAAAATATAATATAGAGTTGTTGATTTCAATTATTGTCTGTGTATCTATTTCATGGATTCTTTGTATTAGATCAGATTAATTTCTACATTTGGTACCAGAGCAGGTTAAATCTGTCTCGAAGATGATCTTGTAACTTTAGTTTCGCGATCTGGGTTTCTCCAAAATTTTGCGTGCAGAATGATCTGTTATACAGGAAGCTACAGTAGAAATTTCAGCAAAACCCAGTTCACAGTTTGGGAGAAACGTGCAATTTACTATACAGCACATTGATCACTGCTGTTTTTTTGAAGAAATCAGAGAATCAGAGGTAATTCAAATCTACATTCAATTTTTTTTTTTGGATATTTAGATTCAGCAAAATGGATACACCATTAGATAAATTTAATGGGTTGAAATTCCATACATGGAGAGTAAAAATTCAGATGCAGTTAATGAATAAAAATCTATGGAGGATAGTAGATGGAAATGAAAAAGCACCTACAGATGTAAGCAAAATTGTAGAATGGGAAACTAGAGATGAACAAATAACAAATGAAATTGACTATAATTATGAAGAATTTCTATACTAAGTGAATTTACTGGAGGATGGAGGCAAACGGAGGTTGGAGGTCATTCAGCTGACCTCTCGTCGATTGCAGCGACAGGGCCGCATATCTCGGCTTTGGTGATGTGTGTGTGTGTGTGTGCGGTTTGATTTTAGTGCTTCCAAAGTGTGGTGTGCCTCGGTTTGCGGTGATCCTATTTTCAATAATTGGAAATTTCACATTGAGGGGGAACATGAGCCAATGTTCCATTTCCAAGTATGTCATCTTTTTCTATGTATGTCTGAGCAATGATTTGATAGAATTTCCTATGTTATTCCCTGCGGTGAGACAGGTGATGAGAGTTGTTGATACTCTTTGCATCATCATGATATTGTGGTTGTTAGTTATCCGAGAAAATCTATCCGGAGGTTGTTGGTAATGGCCTTGTCTAAAAAACCATCTGTTGTGTGGTTGTTGGTTAACCACTTGGAAAACCATCCAGAGGTTGTTGGTATTGTCCTTGAAACCATCCAGATCATGAGCATGCTACGTAGCGGCACGTTGCAGTACAAAGCAGGTTTTCCCATGTTCGCACTAAGGGGGGGAATGTTAGGAAATATATATTAGTGCTCCATTTGTATGGGTGAATAATAATTACATGTGTAATTATTATTATGATAAATTAGTGAAAGTACATTTACTATGTAAATGTAAATAGTAAATGTAAAATGTGGTTAGTATGTGGTAAGTTAGTAAGTTAGAATAATAAAACAATTAGTATTGTTTTATTATTATATTGGTGAGAGGTTGAAACCATATGGGTGTATGGTTGTATATGAAGACAAATGTTGTTGTAAGGATTGTTATTTTACATCTCCTATATAATGGAGTGTATTGAAATAGTGAATTAATGAAAATATAATATAGAGTTTTGATTTCAATTATTATCTGTGTATCTATTTCATGGATTCTTTGTATTAGATCAGATTAATTTCTACATTTGGTACCAGAGCAGGGTAAATATGTCTCGAAGATGATCTTGTAACTTTTGTTTCGCGATCTGAGTTTCTCCAAAATTTTGCGTGCAGAATAATCTGTTATATAGGAAGCTACGGTAGAAATTTCAGCAAAACCCAGTTCACGGTTTGGGAGAAATGTGAAATTTACTATACTGACACATTGATCACTGCAATGTTTTTTTGAAGAAATCAGAGAATCAGAGGTAATTCAAATCTGCATTCAATTTTTTTTTTTGGATATTTAGATTTAGAAAAATGGATATACCATTAGATAAATTTAATGGGTTGAAATTTCATACATGGAGAGTAAAAATTCCGATGCAGTTAATGAATAAAAATCTATGGAGGATAGTAGATGGAAATGAAAAAGCACCTACAGATGTAAGCAAAATTGTAGAATGGGAAACTAGAGATGAACAAATAACAAATGAAATTGACTATAATTATGAAGAATTTCTATACTAAGTGAATTTACTGGAGGATGGAGGCAAACGGAGGTTGGAGGTCATTCAGCGACCTCTCGTCAGTTGCCAACGACGGGGCCGCATATCAGCTTTGGTGACAGGTGTGTGTGTGCAGTTTGATTTTAGTGCTTCCAGTGTGGTGTGCCTCAGTTTGCAGTGATCCTGTTTTCAATAATTGGAAATTTCACATTGAGGGGGGGAACATGATCCAATGTTCCATTTCCAGTATGTCATCTTTTTCTATGTATGTACGAGCAATGATTTCAGTAGAATTTCCTATGTTATTCCTGTGGTGAGACAAAGTGATGAGAGTTGTTGATACTACTTTGCATCATCATGATATTGTGGTTGTTAGTTATCCGAGAAAAACTATCCAGAGGTTGTTGGTACTGTCCTAAAAACCATCTGTTGTGTGGTTGTTGGTTAACCACTTGGAAAACCATCTAGAGGTTGTTGGTATTGTCCTTGAAACCATCTAGATCATGAGCATGCTACGTAGCGGCACGTTAAAGACAAAGCAGTTTTCCCATGTTCACACTAAGGGGGAATGTTAGGAAATATATATTAGTGTTCCATTTGTATGGGTGAATAATAATTACACATGTGTAATTATTATTATGATAAATTAGTGAAAGTACATTTACTATGTAAATGTAAATAGTAAATGTAAAATGTGGTTAGTATGTGGTAAGTTAGTAAGTTAGAATAATAAAACAATTAGTATTGTTTTATTATTATATTGGTGAGAGGTTGAAACCATATGGGTGTATGGTTGTATATGAAGACAAATGTTGTTGTAAGGATTGTTATTTTACATCTCCTATATAATGGAGTGTATTGAAATAGTGAATTAATGAAAATATAATATAGAGTTGTTGATTTCAATTATTGTCTGTGTATCTATTTCATGGATTCTTTGTATTAGATCAGATTAATTTCTACAAATTTACTATTGTGAGTATGCATAATAATTACATAAAACCGACAAGGAGTACAAAAGGAGAAACATTGCGAGAGTAAGTGGGTGATGAAGAAGGGGATACATGAATAGGGAAGGGAATAATGTTGGAGGAAAATAGGTGATACTTTTCTTTCTTTTGAAAAGTCACACATGGATCATGTGCCATTAAAGTGAATTGATGGAAGAAGAAAATGTGTGGGTTGCACAAATCCTTGGTGGAATGTACTATGGAGATAGACTTGAAAGTAATACCTTATTGTTCAATACTCCTAATGCTTAGGCAAAGTTTTTGTTGATAGCATGTTAGATTATCGCCGAGGTTTGAACACACAACTTAACGATGTTATTTTTATTTTCTTATATTTTAGTGTTATGCATGAATTTATTTATCTTTATCTCAGTCAAGAATTTTCCTAGAACTTAAACTACCACATTTTCATATGAAAACAAAAATAAGATGATTTAGAAGAAATAGACACAAATTTTGATTTAACATCATTGTTATTTTGTGTGATTATAATGCGATAGTTGTAATGGGATTTCTTACTTGGAAAAATGTCAAAGGAATGGACTCTTACTATAACAAAGCACATATGGAAAAATTTGTTAACCATCACTCTTCCTTCCAATAATAAATGCTAGCATATGAATTCATTATTTATGGATATTCATTATAACAACCATCTTTGAGATATAGGGCCTAAAATTAAATCGAGTTACTTTTGATATGGGACTTGAAATTTTATGGAACTAGCATTCCAATGTGGGAACTCAAATTGTATGACAAGAATTATTAAGACTATACCTCACATTCTATAATTTTGATGACAAGAACATTTTGTTGGTTTCTTTGGTAATGTGAGAACACAATAGGATTTGGGGTTATCTTCATCCTCACATAATCTCATTGAATTTGATGATGAAATAAGAAAAAACTTATAATGACATCTGTTATTTGGAGGGAAAAAAATTCTTTGTGAAATGCTTGAGAATTTATGTAAGATGGATTGTATTTTTAGTGAAGCCTCGCATGTGGCATGTGGCATGCACAATGCAAGTTGAATTGAATGGGATCCAATAGGCGAAGCCAAGGAAGATGGACAATCTAGTTGAAATCCCCCAATATCACAAATCCATCCTCCACCATCATTCAAAGACCATGTAAACACATAATCCTCAAGAGAATACATTAATGTGTAAACATATAAACAAGAATTGTGAGGTTATCTAGACATGTGTACACTTAACAATTAAAAATAAATCTACATGGTATGTAAGAACTTTTTAAAATTTATTTTCAAATATTTCAAAATTTACTAAAAAGATACAAAATTTAACAACACAAAAGATGAAAAATCAAAAAAATCAAATCAAAAAATTATATTGATGGATGTGTCAAAAAACCAATAATAAAAAACATATGAAATTGTAAATTGAAATAATCGCCACCATCATTACATCGTATTATAATAAACTAAAATATAATTTTTATTTCAATAGCCACTCAACCGTATATTTGAGTTTCCACATTTGAAAACATCAATATTGCCAAAAATTTATATAAATGTCATTATAAACATACATATTAATGATAAATAGAAACGATTGTCCTATTTAATGCATTATCATTGAGTATTACAAATGTCTTAATTTTTCCCAACATAAAAAATCCTATTTAATGGCTTTATGAATTTTTGGGATTACTACAATTATTATTACTATGTGTTTTTCAAAATATAAGTCTTTGAACAATAATAAAAATATGTTAACACAATGAAAATAGAAAATACTTCAAAAAACAAAACAAGGTATATTAAGAATTACTATTGACAAGTATTGTAACATCCCAATAGTTTCGATAAATTTAAATATTGTTAATAAAATATAGGTGGGATACATCGGATCATTGGGAAAATTAACACCTAACACGCACAATCAATTAAATAATACAATATGGTTATTAAAGAAGTAGAAATGCTAGAGAAATATTTACAACATCGAAATTTTAGTGTTACTACATGGTTTATAAGAAAAAACATGTGCACACATATTAACCGCCCCTAAGCATAAGAAAGATATATAATCTTCCCCAATACTAATAAAAGTATAAAATAGAGGACAATGTCAAGTGGTACCTTTTATGAGGAGAGTAAAATGAAGTAGAGAATCCATATCATTAAACAACTAGAAACATTCACATTGTTTTCCGTGACATCCATATTCTCACTCTATGCTCAAAATTGTTTAGAAAAATATAAATTTTTTTGGAGCATGTATGATTGACCACATATTGAGTATGGTGATGTTGTCGGTCGAAGGAATACAAACAATCCATTAACCATGTTGGTGTCCTATGTGGATAGGATTCTTTGAAAGAGTCCCCTTATCTACTCCCTGCCTATTTATGTTTGAATCCCTCACATACAACATGATAAATTTTCATTCACAATCATCAAAATGACCTTAATTTGCCTTGTCATGCAATCAAATTTGATGTAGGATCCCCCTCACTTTAACAACACCATGCTAGGTACAAGCGCAATGTATCATTCTTGACAAGACACCGAAAATTTAAAAAAATATGTATGGGTGATGCTATCTTGCGAGTTCAAACGCTTCCCAAAAAATGGGAAAAAATATCATGAAACAACTCAACACTATTGCCACTAGCTTACATGTCCGAACGACATCCATGAAAATTATTGTCCATTATAACACCCATGTTTTTGAAAACATCATTCAAGTTAAATACTTAAGCACTTTTGTTTGAAAATTCATGGAAGAAAGAAAATAAGTGTTACTGCGCGGAACTTGAACACAATGTTTCATAGAGTTAGAAAATTTGCTCAACAAAGGAGCATAATCACGGGGATATATGCCACTTAACAAAGGAAAAATGTTATACGACATTGTGAAAAGTGAGTAAAGTGTGAAGGTGATAAAAGTTAAGTGTGGGGTGCAAGTCATGAAACAAAATCCACATAACAAAGAAAACTAGTGACATGAGGGAGAAAAAACTGTATAAAAAGTAGATTAAAAAAGCATGCAATTCAAAATGAAAATACCACAAAACAAAAAGGCTCCATGAAATTAAGAAAAATATGCAAGAGGAAGAATTTCAAGGTCGTGGGTGAAGGAGATAGTGGACGAATCAATGATTGTTCACGGATAAAGGTGAAGGTCACAAACAAAGGCACAAGTCGCCAAAAGTTTTGAAATAGGATAGGAGGTTGCAGAAGACATGATTAAGGTGGTGAAAGATCGAAGTCTGCAAAACATAAGTAAATCCATGCTTAGCTCAAACCGGGCTCTCAATCACTTGACCAATCAGAATTAAATTTTGAACAACACTATCTTATTTCACTAGTGATCGATTCCATGTGATGGGAGAAATGTTAGATGCCCATACCTAGCCTTTGAAATTAGTGATGATTGGTCCTTGGTGGTGACGGTGGTAAAATTCACTCATTGATGGATACAATTTGTTCTTTCTCCTCTTCTCTCTAATTTATATAAATGTAAGTGCAAAAGTACATGAAAAGTGTTTGTATTTTCTGCTAAGTTAGAGATATTTTCTCTTTTGATCTCGAAGTTATTTCTCATAGACTTTTATGACGCACTTGTGAAATATTTCATGTCCTCAACTCTCGCTAGATCGTAAATGGATAAGTTAATGATGTTTAATGCAAGTGTGATTTCTATCCTTTGAATTCTTTGGTGTTTAATGTGAGTATTTCTATCCTCTTTTCGGTCTTCGGTATTATTTTGTTTATTTATGTTAGAAAATTTAATATTAAGTTTTCTTATATATACCATAATTTCTAATATTTTAAACTATTTAATTTAAAGCTGTGTTTATGGTTTAATTGATTTGTTATACATAATTTTTTATTTGAATTAGGTGCTTGAGAAGTCACACTCGATTAATTCATTTATATTGCCTGTGGGGTCAAGTAAATTAGATAGGTGGTATTCACATTAAGAATTGTTGGGCGGAGAGAAGTGAGTGTAGGATTATTCCAATATCTTTCCACATTCCACAACCGTTCACCTTCCCTATCTATTTGGCTTCCACACTTCCCTTAGGCATGTATAAATTAACATGTATGATATGTATTATTTTGTAATTCAAGCTTAATAATTTTAAATTAGTGGTATCAGAGTAGCGGTTTGAAGCAGATTGTGTGTAAGAGTATAGAGGAGTTTTGTTTGCTGTGTGTTTTTGAGTGCACCAACAACATACCCAAAAGACAATACATCCGAACATCCATGCCCAGTGACCTGCTCACTTTCTCATGCCCTATGTGGAGGACTATTTGAAGGAAACGTCCACGTGTAATAAGAGTTGACGTAGACTTGGGAAATTTGGAGGAGCAACGAATGTTTGAATTTTGCCTCATTTTAGGGAGCGTAGAAAATGTCCAACGTGGAGGACTTGTGCAAAGCAACCTGCCACTGTAGAGCTCCTGTGACCCCATACTGTGACATGGGTGATAGTTTTAAAGACTCTTTGGCGAGGAGAAATTTCTACTTTGAGTTATTAAAAGTCTCCAAACTTGTAAATTTGAGGACATAGTGCATAAAATATTACATGACTGAGTCTTGTTCGATGTACGGTACTAGATAGAGAAGATTCATGCCAAGCTTGAATAAGGATATGATGTAGATGATGAATGTGAGAAAGAACACCCACAGGAGCACACATGCCGCACTACATGAGCATACCGATCCCACCTCTTCATTTGCAACTCAAGAAATGAGAGTACATATGGTCGTAGTGATTCAAACAAATCTAGACGAGGTCCTCGCCACAAGAAGCAGAAAGGGAAAATCACGACTCAACAAGATGATGACTCAGAAGATGTACTAGAATAAGAAGGTGAAGATGATGATGTTTTAGGGTTACTTCTATAAAAAACAATGAAATAAGGGGGGAATGTTAGATTATTCCATTTTCTTTCCACATTCCATGACCGTTCACTTGCCATGTTGATTGGGCTTCCACACTTATTCTAGGCATGTATAAATTAACATTTATAACATGTATTATTTTGTAATTTAAGATTAATCATTTTATATCGGTGTGGGTATTGGAGAATTTATTGGCTATAAAATTGTTTCTCATTAACTTGAAATCTTAGCTTCTTCGTGGTTTTTACCCCTTTGGGGTTTTTTTACAACTCATTGGTTGCTTTAGATTAGAGGGTAGAAATTAGCCACAAAGCACTATTATCCTTAATGATTATAGGATTAGTGGCATTCTTGAGGATGTGATCCCACCCTTCAAGTAGGAGAAATTTACTATAGAAATAACTCCTTGGATTTCTATTAGAGCTCCCCTTACAACTTAAACTAGGAATTAGCTAAATGCATATGCAAGCAAGTGAGACTTATGTTTCCCGGATGCCACAATAAAATAAGGATATCCTAACAAGAATGTCCCCCATTGATGTTACTGTTAGTGCAGAAACAAAACACCCACGAATGGCTCGGGTGTGAAGTGGGGCATTCGGTGTCATTGCACAACATGGGACCATCTCTCAAGCTGTGGGACTTGTAAAACTTGAGATGGACCTCCAGAGAAATCCAGTTCTTGCCTCCTAATTTACTCCGCCACAAGCTACGACATGCGGGAAGAACCCTATCCTATCCTAATCTAACCATTCCAAGGGGATAGAGAGAGAGAGAAAGAGTAAAAGAGCCTACACTAAGTAGTGATACACCAGAAAAGGAAGTGGTTGAATCACAGACCCGACTGCCTAAAGTGGAGAGAGGTGAGTAGAGGAGAGGGTGGACAAGATGCACCACAAACTAGAGATATTTTTCACACAGAACACCAATTCAAAACCCATTAAACACAACTCCTAGGACCTACAACAAACATCAAAATATGCACAAGTATACCCTGCAATGACGAGAGGCGAGGAGAGATAATAAAATAAGCAAAGGATGGACAGATGCATCACAAAACATATTTTATTGCTCCAAAAGTTCACACAGTACATTGTTAGTGGGAAAGAGGCAAGAGAATGCCATTACAGAGCCATGAAAGGAGGCTTAGACTCCGCGTTCTACCCTAAGGAAGAAAGAGAGAGGGGGTAGAGGAGAAACAATGACCAACCATTTGAATATGTCCCTCCTTTACAATATATAGGAAGAATAAGAGAGAAGAGGGAAGAATTCGAATCCTTCTTCAACTACCTTGAGATATGCATTGAATCCTACTTTGAAAGCTCAACCACCATCAACCAATTCCCTTCTCAAATCTGCCTAGAATCTATCATGTCTGCATTGATTACTTGTTCAACACGTTGACGGAGGATGAACAACGGATCGAGATCAAATCTGATCTGGTTGTTAGAGTAAATTAGATTACGTATTAATGTCCTAGAATACATTTTCCTAATTCTCACCCACTTGACCCTATTAATAATGATATTTTATGTTTCCATGGCGTAGAGGGTATCAAGATGTTTCCAAAAAAATCGAGTTTCCAGTCAAAAGATATGGCCATCTGAATATTTTGGTCATGTGCGCACAATATTTAAAGATTCTATCCATACCGGGTCCACGTGGCAGCCTCGCGCACCTTGAATATTTGGCCCCTACCTTTCACTTCTAAAATAGCACTAGACCGACACATGGCAACTTCCGTGGGCTCCTTGGGCTCCTTCATATTTTTCCTGAGTCTCCTTCCATGGTGGGGCCAAAAGTCTAACCCTGGACATGTGGAGGTTTGATGCTTGTTTGGAAACCGCCCCAAATTTTACCTTTGAAATAGTGTCGGATTAACACTTGGCACCCTCCACCGGCCTACCTCTACTTTGACTATTCAACCCCGACTCTGTCCTTTTTTTAGACATGGGACACGTGGCGAGCCCGCTCGTTTGGGGACTACCTCCAGACTTTCCTTTTGAAATTACGCCAATGAGACACGTGGAGGATTTCACCGGCACTCTTATACTTAATTGATTTAAACAGCCACTCTGTCCCCTTTTCGGACACAGGACACATGGAAACCTCACACTCATTTGGGAGACCCACTTTTGGATTTACCTTTGAAGATGCGGTGACGTGTGGCGGCTTCCGCCAACACTCTTATACTTAACCAATTTTGGGCTTGCTCCATCTCACTTTTTAATTTGGGCTACTTGGCGAGAATGCGCTCATTTGAGTCTCCACTCATGGTCCCACTTTCGAATGTGTGCCATTGAGACACTTGGCATCCTCTACCGACTTGAAGAATTTTCAACGGCCGGTGTAACTTTTGGGGTTCTGGACACATGGAGGCTTGACACAAGTTTGAGTCTATGGCTTTGGATTTAATCTTTGGAGGTGCGCCGTTTGGACACTTGGTAGCTTCCGCTATCTCCTCCATACTTAAAACAATTTATACCCACTTTTGAATTTGACCTCTATTGACCATTGGCCACGTGGAGGGCTGGCACAAGTTTGAGTCTGCCTTTTGAGTTTAATCTTTGGAGATGTGCCAATGAGGCACATGGAGGATTCTGTTGATTCCTCCATACTTAGACAATTTTGGGGCTCGGTATGAATCATTTGCAGAGCCCAAAGACTACGAGCCTTCTCCGTTTATTTTCCTTTGAGCCTTTGGTTTCTTTGACACTATTTTCTCCTTCCCCGACTCTGCTAATCCATTATAGAGCATGCCTGTAACTTTTATCTTGGATTTGAAGCATGGGTTCATATGACAGGCTGTTTCTCAAAATTCGCCCCGCACGGGCCGTGTTTGATCCAATTTTGCGGAGGGGTGAAAAATTGAGATAACAATTTGGTGACTCACGGGGACATCTACATGCTAGATGAAGGGACCAATAGCCTTGAAGCATCCATTGGGCATGGAGTCAAGAACGATAGCTTGATACTGATCCTTTTGCTTTGAAAATATGATCCCGAGCCTTCTGCGAGCCTGAATGCTTTCTCTTAGTGACCCTGAACCTTCCCGCGTGTCCAAACTCTCAATTTTCATAAGAAATCTTGAAACAAGGCTTTTGAGAGTAGAAAATTATTTTGACCCAGGGCTTTCATTTGTCCCTGAATGGACTATTTTGAAGACGGATTTAGTTGCTCTGTATTTGTTTTATTTTGAAATTTGCAAGCTATTACTGAGGCAATTCTATGATAGAAAAGTGATAGGTGAGCATGAAAATCATCAAGCAGCCTTTCTCCGTACCCAACCTCCCGAGGTCGTGTTGAGACAGTCGGTGGAAATGAAATATATGCGGATATGGACAAATTAGTCGGGAAATCCTATATCCTCGATACACAATAACGAGATCTATGAATCTAAAGCAAGGAAGGATCTTCTAACTTGAACTGGTGTTATGGATCGGTTTAACACTATAACCATTCAGAGGCTCCAATCAATGTTGAGCTCTGCCGAGATCCTATCTGTTGGTTATTGGATTCATGGAAAGTGACCTGTGGGTGTTTCGTATATATTTCCAGATAAGGTCATGAAAGTGGTATCGATAGGTGTAATGAATTTATAGGAAACTATGGATGGTTTTTTTATCTAACCCGAAAGTATTGGTTTGATCGGTTTCTACGTTCAAAATAGAAATTTGTGTGATGATATCCAACGGGAGCGGTGAGGATCTGAATACTAGTGTATGTAAACCGGTGTCAATGTTTAATTGGTTTGCATGCCCGTTGGGTTGTGGTACCTGGGGATCACAACCATGAAATTTTTGTTGTTATGGACCTTTTATGGTCATGTAAATAATCAATCCTGTCTTCTGACTATCCAGTAGTCGTAAGATTTTTCAGCTTCTATGTTTAGTATCAAGAGTTGTGCGATCTTCTCAGAATACCTCACGGGTGTCCTAGTAACTTGTATGCGTAGGCCTGTATCTATGTCAGTGAGAAGGTCTCTTGCATCTGGCTATGGAACTAATGGATCACAACCAAAAGTTTGTTCTCATTCGGGTTCTTGTATGGTCATATGGACATCCTATCAAGGCAATCTATAGTTGGGTTGATTAGACCAGAAGTCGTATGCTTTGTCATCTTTGATGTTTAACACTCTTAATTTCTCACTAATTGCTTATGGGTTTCAGTTGTTTGGAAGACTTGAATCCTAAGACCTTGATCTATATCCACTAATGCCATGCAGAGATTTAGTTGGGGTATCACTGGTTCGAATATGTAATCCCTGGGCTCTCTTGGTCCCGTAATAGTCATGCAAGAAATAACCAAACTTAATTGAATGAAGTAAACTAACTACGAAAATGAATCTACGCTATGCTTGTTCTTTTTGTATTTTCAGAGATATAAACTTGAATAATTTTAAAGAGCAACTAATCTAGTAAATTCAGATAACAAGTAACTAATCTAAGAATAAAGCTAAAACAAGCAAGGTAGCCAGATGTAGCTATTTGCTGTGCACTTGTGAGTTGATGCAAATATAAATATATAACTAATTTGATTGAAAGACCTCCAATCTTACCTCAGAAGTGAGAAACAAATCATAGCTTCTCAGAAGCTATCATTCCCCACAACTTCCCCAACAATATTGAAAGAAAGCTTTAACTGAAATGAAATGATTCACTACTCTATTTGATATATTGTAACTACAAATTTGACAAATCAAACTTGGAGTTTGCAGAATAGAGGCAAATCTAGTTGTAACGTAGCTTGTCCCCTCAGTGTGATTTCTTCGTTCCTTCATGTTCTCATGAATCCAGAAAGGTGAGAATGTGACAATGGCAGTAGGAGAAGATATTTGAACAATGGAAGCTTGGAGGTAAACCGAATGGAATGCAAGTAGGAGAGAGATAGCGCAAGAGAATAGAGCTTGGCTATGTGATTCCTAGTAGGATTGTTGTAGGGATATGACAAGACACACCTAAAATTCTAGGACCTATTCTTCTTGTGATGAAATAAAACCTATAACTCTAAGTAGAATCAAGATTGAAATGAATTTAATCTAGAACTAAACTATAACATGCTGGGGTAGTTGTTTAGAGAACAACAATGGAAAAAAATTAAACTAGAGAGATCTAGTGATCTCTAAACCAAAAATGAAGAGCCTTGAATTGGGAGGCTAAGAACTTATACTAAGTCTAGACTTGTTGATACTTCTTAAGGAACTTCCAAATACACTGAATAATAAACATAGAGAGAGAGGGGCCATTTGCTTGTAAACAAGCTTAGTATTTATAGCATTTTTACTCACCAGAAGGCAAGTCCAAATTTCCATGCTTTATCATTAAAAATGGAGCACTACTATTACAAAGTGGCTAGAAACTCTAAACAAAGTAGAAGTGGCTAAGAGTTGCAAGTGTAACTTGATTTTTCACATTGTTGAGTGTCTTTGAAAGGTTCTAGAAAAAGTGGACGGGACTGCCACGTAGTTAGGGCTGCGGTCATGTAACTTAAGTACTAAAATGAAAGAAAAAGTGAGGCAAAAGGTAGAATGAAGCATACAAAAGCTGGATAAGGAATTTTAGGATGTAAATGTATACTCGGCAAGCTTTCTGGATTCCGAACACCTTGCGAAGAGATCTGAATCATCATTGGGGTTTTTTGTAACCTCTTTCTAACAGTACAATATATACAATTTTTGTTAAGTTCAACAACTATTCCCTTAGAGAAGCATTTTAGCCATGAAGAGGTGTAAAACGATGGGTTTGAGTATGGCAGTCCCGAAATGGGGAGTTAGAAGCTATACCTGACAAGCCTATGTGTCGCAATGTCGCCATCCAAGTTCCCGCTACTTGCAAAATGAAATAGGGGACTCAAGTGTAGATAGATAAAAGAGATCGAAAGATAAATATTAAATTAAAACAAAATGAGGACTCATCATTTGTGCGGGGATTAAAAAATTACCTCCGTCGGTGCTCTAACTGCGTAAGAACAATCAAAACAAGATTAGAATACTATATATATATATATAAAACGAACTCATTTTACTATTCATTTACGCGTATTGATTTGGTGATTTTTGAGCTCTGGGACCCACGGTAACCGTTTTTGATGAGAGTATAGTCAAAACATTCATTGTGAGATCGTGATCATGCCTCTGAGAGCAGGAGATCAACCCGTGAAGTCTCAGGTTAGTTTTTCTCAATTTATCATTTTGAACCTAAAATGTAGAAATGTTGAAATCTTTGTCTTGGGGGGATCATTTTCGAAAATGTTAGTGTTAAATGAGTCTCTAGGGGGCGCCCATAGGGTAGGTTTTTATTTTGTCAAAAATGATGTATTTTTGTTGTTTTAAGTGTTTTTAGGGCTTTAGGGGCATTCACCGATTTGGCACAAGGCGATCTTTGTGCATAGGGCGGTGGTCACAGGACCGCTACCTCGAAGGTGATGGTCACGAAACCACCACTTTGCATGTAGGCGGCGGTTCGAGCAGAAAGCAAAAAAGGATGCATAATTTGAATGTTTTTGCATTTTTGATATTTTTATATGTTTTTGATGAGTTTTCCAGTTGGATTATGTTACTAACTTGCTCTTTTTCTCTGTTTTGGGTGGATGCATAAGAAGGAGGAGTATATACGGTGGAGTAGAGAGAGGGAGTGTGATTGGCTCCTAGCAGTGTTGGATATGTTGACCCAGACAGAGCGAGACACTCTACAGAGGGCTGGTATATTGAGGATTTCACAAGTTCCTCATGTTGCTCCTGCCAGTCACATATTGTGTGACTTATTCTCATACTAGGATGTAAACCAGAATACCTTCTAATTACTAGGTGTTAGGGGTGAGTGGACTATCACCCTAGAGGATGTTTATTACATATTGGGGGTTCTAATTCTTGGGAGGCAGCTATATCTTAAGATAGCATGATCCAGGTCCTAGATGGTGAAGTGGGCTACATATATGGGAGATGCTATTGTCTCCATTGGTTTAAAGAAGGGGGTGAAGGTCCGGTCTATTGTTTTGCTCCTATCCCCACCATCTGTAAGGCCATTATGGGTATCCTGGCCTCATGGTTGATTGGGGATAAGGGAGGGGATACTCTACTATACTATTGGTCTCCTGTGATTGCAAAAATTGAGGCTCATGGTCGTATTTACGCTTGGGGAGTAGACATTCTTGGGACCACCTACCATGACTTATACAGGGTGGTCAAACTACAAGGGTAGTCATTGAGTCACCCTACTCTAGTTATGAGTTGGGTGTATGAGCGCATCATTCCCTATGGAAGGGGTATACTAGTAGAGGATCCGGGGTTGTCAGGGAAGCGAGGTGGACGGGGATGACAATGCTCAGGACGCCACACTAGCCAGTGGATTCACTGACTATTGTAGAGATGGAGGCCACTCTATATTAGGCAATGACGGGACTATGGGGAGAGGAGACACATACATTGATTTCTGTTCTACTACAGGCCAGTTGGTAGATAGGATAGGGAGGTTGGAGACCCACCCATTTGACCGAGTCCCTTAGCAGTTTGGCCTCCCTTACATTGATATGCTTCCTCCAGCAGGGCCAGTGTACAAGTCTATTTGTGAGGCCCAGGGAGGTCCTAGAGGAGGTCGAGGTTGGACTGCGGTTACTCTTGGGGTTCCCATTGTAGTTAGGTGGGTGGTTCATGCTCGAGGGGTATCCGGTGCTCCTCAAGAACCCTTACTTCTGATCGGGGATGCTCCCGCTTTACGGTGAGAGGGAGATGAGCCCATTGATGTGGACTTATAATCGAGGAGTGTACTAGAGAGAAAAGCGAGGAGGAGACGGTTGGTGGGGACCGATCGGGATAACGATTCCGAGTGGCATGACACTTAGGATATATTGAGGCCAGAGAGGGCGGAGGTGAGTGCAGAGCAGGAGACCTTGGTCTCAGAGAGATTGCCTCACAGGGTACTGAGGGAGATGATGAGTCTGTGAGGGGATGTCATTTCTTTCCACATTTTGGGGAGACACCGCGATCGGTAGTAACGTCGATGGGCGTAGATCCTAGAGATCCCACCTGGATGCCTGGAGATGAGTGAGTTACTACTCTTCTCTCGACCCTATTAGCTAGAGATGTTAGTTGATATTTTTGTTGTTTTGCTTTTTTTATTTCATTTTTGGTAATTTTCTAACTTATTATCTCTCTTTTTTATTTGCAGTGACTGCTGAGGGATGGTGGGATTTGATTCGCCGAGTGTGTGTGGATACCCTATTTCTCCCCTTGGAGAGTACTCAAGATGAGCTTACTGAGGATGTTGGAGAGCCTTCAACAACTGAAAGACATATTGATGTGTTTGCCCCTTTCTAGAAGGTGGAAACATTAGGGACCTCCCTTCGTGCTTGAAATTTGGGTTTGGATACAGGACTATTGAGCACATGATGAGGTGGAGACATTCTCATAGTGATATCATAATGAGTGGCCATGGTCATGAGCACTCCCATCATTCGGTACATTTAGAGAAGCGTCGTAGTAAGAGTCTTAGATGTGGTCGTGCACCCTCCGAGGGATCCCACAGGGATTGAGAGGCCATTTGGTCTTTTTGTAGTGATTTTGTTAGATGTTTATATGAGTTGTTTTTGTATTTTTTGGGCCTAGTGCATGATGGAATTGTATATAAAACATGATTCTTATATATATATATATATATATCTTTTTGGATTCAGATCTTCTTTGTATCTAGAATGTTTTGTGGTTTGTCTCTCATGTGTACACTAGATGCTTTAGAATCTCTATTTTTATATGCTTTTCAAAATGTATGCAATGGATGACAAGTGATAACAAATGTTGAACAAAATGTTTCTCTTTTGTTTATGTAATATTGATATGAGATGATGCAAACATATTGTAGTATTGAACTTTTGGCTTCTTTGGGCAATGTTCGCTGCTTCTTGTTTTGGAAAAATGTGATGAATATGTAGTGATAATGAGATGAAATTGCCCCATTCCTAACTCCACGTAACTAGTAAGATGTGAGGGCTTAACACCAAGAACTAGAAAGGGCACAAATTGTGTGAGTTTGATTGAATGGAAATGATGAGAGAAAGACAAAGTATTGACATAAACCAAATTTGGACCTACATACTTACCTTACTCAAACCTACTACATAGCCTAGAATGCAACTTACTTTTCAGTTTATCTAGACTTAGATCCATAGATGGCAACTTGGTTGACAAAATCTGGTTTTGAGGATTTGATCTCTTTGGAACTTGGATGCTTAATTTCACTTTTCACAATACACTTTGTTTTGAATTTTAAAACACTAAGATTTATTAATTTACATGAATGGACCCCCTATGCCCTGCCCCATGCTACTAGTAAGAAGTATGGGCTTATCACCAAAGGTAGGACATAGGTGAGTAAGGGCACTTCTTTCCTTTCCCAACCTTGCATCACTAGTAAGAGATGCGGAGCTCATCACTGAAGATTGGTAGGGAAAAGAAGTGTGTAAAATAAAATATTTTTATGTTTAGTATTTTTTATTCAATTTGACTTTGATATTTGTGATCTATAATTTTGAAGTATCCTTATTTCAAAGAGACATAAGAGGGATAGATGTGACACCAAGAAGCTTCTAGAATAGACCGTAGGTAAGAACATCTTAACCTAGTAGAAGAAAATGAGTATGACCAAGTATGTAGGCCTTGGTATGGTTTTTGTCTATCGAATTGATGAGATGATTTCAAAATCATTTGATGATATCATGAAAATTGAAGAGATATGATTTGAATACTTTTGCCAATATTTTCATAAGCTTGTAATAAATTGCTTAAGAATAAGTTCCTTGACCACAACATTTACGAAATGAGTGAACAAAATGAATTAACTAAATGACTAATGCAATGCAGGTTAACATAGTATACAAATGGTGATGCTGATGACTTATGCATAAAATCGTTTAAGATGTAAGGAATTAATAGTTTCATTGAATTCCTCACCTTCTAGTGTACACAAGAGATATGCACCATTTCCATAGTCCTTCATGACTTGGTATGGGCCTAGCCACTTAGGCCATATTTCCTTCCTTTGTTGGTTTTCTTATCAATCCGGCTATCTAATCTTAGAACGAGATCACCTTCGTATATTTCTTGTTCGTAGACTTTCTTATTATATTTTCACCACATTCAGTCAACGTAGGCTCTGTGCCTTTTCTCGGCATTTAACCTAGCCTCATCAAGGCTTTCTAATTGAGAGAGTCGTGCCTCTCTATAGGCTTCTTCTCCTAAGATCCCTTGTAATGAGATGCGGAGGCTAGGTATTTCAACTTCTATTGGTAGAACTACTTTGGCTCCAAATACCAACGAGAAAGGGGTTGCCCCTATTGGTGTTCTTATTGATGTTCGATAGGCCCACAAGGCTGGGTATAGCTTTAAATGCCAATCCTGTTTGTTCTCCTTAACTATTTTGAGGAGAATGGTTTTTAACGTTTTATTTGTGGCCTCATCCTATCCATTGGCTTGGGGGTAGTAAAGAGAAGCCGTGTGATGGTTTATCTTGAATTTACTACATAGTTCACAGACTTCATCATTCTTGAAGGACGTTCCATTATCTAAGATAATGACTTGTGGGACACCGTACCTACAAATGATTTGATTTAGAATAAACTTAGCGATTACGGAACCTAGTACGGTGGTGAGGGGCATGGTCTCTATCCATATTGTAAAGTATTCTATGGATGTGATTATGAAGCTATGGCCATCTGTTGATGAGGGATATAATTTCCCTATCAATTCCAGGCCCCACATGGAAAAGAGCCAAGGGGTTGCGATTGGTTGTAGAGCTTGTGCCGACATGTGAATCTCGTGGGAGAATTCTTGGTATTTGTGGCATTTGTGCAATAACTATATCTTGTGTCATGTTCTAGGGTGGGCCATAAATAGCCCATCGATGTATCTTATGAGCAGTGGCATGGCCGCCAAAGTGGCCTCCACATACCCCGCTATGGGATTCGTAAAGAATCCTTATGGATTCTTCCATGTCAACACATCTTAACAACATCCCATCGAAGGCTCTGCGATAGAGCACCTGTTCTAAGATGACGTATTTAGCAACGATGATGCGTAACCACCTTCTTTGTTGGGATGTAGCCCCTTCTAGGTATGTGTGGTCCATGATGAAATTGATTATGTCAGTGTACCAAGGACATGCAGTGATAGGAGGTCCTGGTTTCGATGAAATATACACACTCATCGGGGAAGTCTAGATCTACCAGATCACCCCCATTTAATGGATTGTCAACCAACCAGTCTGTAATGATTTGTCCCTTAACGGATTTTTGGTTTACAAATGTTAGCTCAAATTCACCCATTAAGGTTATGAAACATCCAACCTTTTTAGACAAAGACCCTTGCGTGAGGAATGTCGCAAGTGATCTATTTTGACAATCACCCTTGTTTCTTGATTTAGCATGTAATGTCTTAAGTGTTTTGTTGTAAAGACTATGGCAAGGCATTCTCTTTCTACCTGTGTGTAACGTGTCTCATAGTCGAGCAACGTCTGACTAATGAAGTAAACTGCACATTCTCATTTATCATCATCTTCTTGAGCCAACATGCAGGCTAGCGAGACATCAGTAGCCCGTGAGTACAAGATCAAAGGATGATCTGGTCTAGGGGGCATTAGCGTGGGTGGAGATAATAAGAAGCGTTTAACTGCTTCGAAAGCCTTGTTGCATTCATTAGTCCAATCAATGCTATAATCTTTCTTTAATAAATTTTTGATTGGATGAACAATGAAACTTATTCTAGGATGAACCTTTGAATTGCACCAAGTTTCCCAAGAAATGATCTAATACTGGACTCATCTAATGGTGGAATTATTTCAAGAACAACCCATATTTTGGCCGAGTCAACATCAATCCCTCGTGACAATATAATGTAACCTAGAAGCTTACCTCCTGTTACACTGAATACACATTTTTCTAGATTCAATGTGACATGATATTCAATCAATTACGAGAGAATGATACGAGAGCACTTTTGGGTGATCACAACACTTTTTGGCCTTGGCTAACAAGTCATCTACATAGGATTCCATGATCTTATGAATAAGATCATGGAATATATATGTCATTTCCCATTGGTATGTAGCACCAACATTCTTAAGACCGAACGACATGACAACATAATAATAGGTTCCCTAGGGAGTTATAAACATGGTCTTGGCTTGATCTTCCTCAGATATTTTAATCTGATTATATCCTGAGAACCCATCCATGAGGGATAACAACTCAAATCTAGTTGTTGCATCAACAATAACGTCGATGGATGGTAAAGGGAAGTCATCTTTGGGACAGGCTTTGTTAATGTCCCAAAAGTCTATGAAAATGCATATCTTCCCATTCTTTTTTAGAACAGGGACAATATTGGATACCCATTGTGAATAGTCAACTGGTTTGATGAACCCTACTTGGAGGAGTTTCATCACTTCCTCTTTCACCATGAGAGCCACTTTTGGCTTCATTGGTCTTGACTTTTGCTTGATTGGCTTTGCATCTGGTTTGGTGACAAGATTGTGTACTGTGATATGTGGTGCAATTCCCATCATTTCTTTGTAACTAAATGCAAAAGCCTTTTGATGTTATTTGAGGATCTGAGTATGTATTTCTATCTCCTCTGGAGTTAAAGAGGATCCCAACTTCAAAATATTTGGTTCTTCCTTTGTTCGATATTTATGTCTATGGTTCCTTCGATTAAGGAGGCATTTCCTTCCTCAAACTGGGGAGGGTCTGGGGGTAATTCCAAACTCCCTTCATTCTCCACCTCATAGATTTCGAGATTCTCTTGGGGAGATTCTATCATGGGATTTCCAAAATAGGAAGAGGAGCATGGGATTAAAGAGAAATCAACTATGGAATGAGTGAGATGCAACTCTACAAAGGTGTTTAGATATTCAAGGGTTTCCTTTTCACTGTCGAGTGACCTATAATGGTGGATTCACTCTCAACTTCCATATGTGTTGATATCGGGATTACTGGTATTTTGTGAACCAAAGGTTCAGCACGTATTGATACCATGAAATCTGTATCAGCCAATTCATCGCTTGGAGTGAATCGGGAAGCTGAGGTTGCCACAGAATCAACGAGAAGGTTTTTTTCTCGGGATTGCTTCAATCGATATGAAGTCAAATCCCTTCGTTAGTTTTAGTACTGTTGTTTTATAAAGTTGCAAGTGTTCATCCCTAGTCTCATATACCTCTGATAGTTGGTTTGTAACTAATTGCGAGTCTCTGAGTACTCTGATATTACTAATGTCCATCCTTTTGGTAATGATAAGGCCAAGAAGGAGGGCTTCGTATTCAGCCCCATTGTTTGTGCACTCAAAGTTTAATTTGAAGGTGAAGGGTAGAACTCTTCCCTCGGGCGAAGTAAGGATCACACTGCCCAAATGGTGTTGAAATGACATTTTGCCCCATCAAAGTGGAGAGTCCAATAATAATTTGGAAAAATGGAAGTTGGGACACCCTTAGTCTCTACTTCTCTTGTCTCAGTTACTTCCACCATACAAACTTCATCCGCAGGTATGGAACCAATTCCTAGGGTATGTCCTATGCCCATAGAATCAAATGGTAGGAGAATAGGTAGATCTTTCTCTAGTAATTTGATAATTTTTGTAGTGGTTCCTAGCGAAACTATTTCTATAGTGATGGGCTCATCTTTGATTGTTGGGATGCCTTTGATTAAGTTTGTGACTTCTAGTTCTGTCAGTAGGCACCAGCTTCGCTTTTGGGTTTGTATTGACTAGTTTGTTGAGCTGATTTATCGGGAGCTCAAATTCAGAATGGATGCTAGGTCTTTTCTTCAAATCTGCTAGGTGTATGTTGAAAGGTTTTGGGTCACCTTGGGCTATAAAGACCTTTCCTAGGTGTAGAAATATTACTTCTTGAAATAACATGGAAGGGATTGCCTTCATGTGATGTATCCAAGGGCGACCGAGAATCATATTATAGTTGGTTTCCCGATCTATAATATAAAATTCGGTGAGGATTTTTTGGGTCCTAAAGTGATTTGGTAGCACTATAGTACCGATTGAAGTTTCCTTGAGGCTATCATATCCCCTTAGCATGTTTCATGTTGAAGAACAGTTCATTTCTCCATATCCTAGATTTTGAAGAAAAGTGAAGGGGACTATGTTAACCGCTACCCCATCATCGATCATTACACACTTGACGTAGTTATTATAAACCCAGACCTGCAAATGCAAGGGTGGATCACCTTTACGTGATATTTCAACATCCATTGGCATTTTACTTATGTCGAATATAAACTCAGTATCCCTATCTATTGTTTGCCTTGGAGGGTAGACATCAAAGTCTACATGGTTTACTTACATTTCAGGGGGAGGGGTGATGTTGACGAGATGACCGAGACCTAATGCTTCTAAGAGAGCAGCTCTATGAGCGGGAGAGTTCTTCAACAAATCCAAAAAGGAAATGTGAGAGAAGGTCTTTGTTAAGTCATTAATCAAATCATAGGCGCCTACTAGTTTTACTGGTGTTTACTTGAGTGTTGTCTGGTATTAGTGAATAAGTTGGGACTGGTTGAGAGGAGTAGTCCCATGTTCTTGTTATAGTTTCTACTTGTAACTCGGTGTCTAATTCTACCAATCCAACTATCTTGGCTTGTGGTCGAGTTCCTAATTGGGGTGCGACCATTGGATTTGATGAAGTCGAAGCTTCATGATTGTTATTCCCCATTATGACACCTTTGTTTACTCCACTTGGATCTAACCCATTGTTGTTAGAATGATTTGGGAGAGGATCATTGAAAATATTGAGAGGTGCATTTTGAGGAGAAACCAACCCCTGGTAGGTATTTGATGTGGTTGGTATGGAATTTTCTAGAAACATATCTACAAAGAGTTGTCTTTGATCTTCTGGTAAACGCTCCAAGAATTTATTGTAATCACCTTGAATTTTGTGAAAGCTACAATATAAATTGGGATTATAATTCCGTGGTCGTTGGTTTAAATCTTGTTGTGGCCCAAAGTTTTGATTGGGCTTGATTGTTATAATTATAATTTTGAGGTTCTACCTTTGGTTTTGGTTTTGATATCCATCTGGGCTTCGGGCAGGGCCTTGTGACTAGATTTTCTGTTGTTGTTGTTGTTGTTGTTCTTTGTGGTTGTGGCGGACGATTAAAATCCACCACATTGATCGCTGGACTAAAGTTGTTATTGTGTTGATTATTAGTAGGTGTCGGGGTGTTCACAACATTTGGTCTTTTGGCTTGATCAGTGACTCCATCTGTTGTAACCCCATAGTTTTTGTTAAGGACCTTGGGTCCTTGATTAGTACTTCCCGTGTTGGGATAGGTCGTAGTGTTTTGATTAGGAGTAATTAATCTCCTATTTGTTCCATAAGTCTTACGACCACTTTCTATTTCTACTTGATCTATTCAAAGATCACTCTCAAGTACCTCATCATAAGTCCTTAGCGGGAATGAGTAGAGGACTGTATGACATCTTTGAATGAAATGGGAAACAAATTCATTGTGTTCTTGTTTAATGTGTAAGAATTCCTTGATCACCATTCTTTTCAGTTTGTTCATGTCAAAAGCTTTGATGAATTCTGACACAAGTTGTTTGAACGAATGTATCGAGGCTTCAGGTATTCTATAATACCAATCGAGGGTGATACCTTCTAAGGTTTTATGGAAGATTTTAGCAATAACCGCATCCTAAGGGAGAAGTTCTCGAATGGCCATGGCATAGGCCTTGATATGAGTATTTGGATCTCCCTCTCCCTTGAATTTAGGCATATCAAGAAGAGGTCTTGGAAGCATGACGCTTTGTACGGTGAAATATAAAGGCTTTTTTAAATATTCGAGTAAGTCCCTACTGCATAGGTTTTAACCATAGATGGTGCTGTTGAGGGAGTGGAGGTGGAATGGGTTGTTGATATGGCATAACATATGTATTTACAGGGGTGTAAGGAAACCCCTGTGGTTGAGCAAACATCCTGGGAGAAGAGAACATATCTCCCTGTGGTGATTTTGAATAAATGTTTAAGTAGGGAGGAGCATTGCTCTGATATGGATTGTTTGGTATTAAACCGGGAGGTATCATATTTTCAACTGGAGCAACATTTGAAAACGTGGTTCTAGTTGGTGTTTATTGTGGATAGCTATAGGATTGTTGAGGAGGTATACCTAATGTGTCTTCTTGTAAGGAGGTCAACCTAGCTAGGATGATACGAGAGGGTTGGGAGTTCCTGCTTTCCCGAGTGTGAAGCTTGATTTGCTTGAGCAAGTTCTAGCCCTCTAACCCTTTCAACTAGAGCCGAGATGACTTCAATTGGTGACGATACATGTATTTTCCCTTAGTGGTTGTTGCAATAGCCCTTGAGGTTGTTGAGGGTATGGTACCCTGCTATGAATTGATCGTTACTCTACCAAGCTTCACCAAGAGTATTCTCCATAGGTGGAGGAATGGGGGTGTTTTCTTGGAGTAGGGATTTGGGTTGTTTTTGCAAACTTCCTATAGGTGGATACATGTTTTGGAATTTTTGTTTGCTCCTAGCATAGCATGCTAAGTACTCTTCATCCAAAAATGAGAGTGGATTTGACTGCCTACTGATTTGTGGTCTAGATAAAAACTGAGGAGATGAAATGGATTCTCCAGTAAATGTCATATTGTTAGAGCCTGAGGGCTCCGGTTGTTGTGTTTGTGTGAGTTGGTCTAGCTCCTCAATTCAAAACAAAGAACTAGAGCTAGTTCTTTGAGGAGGAGTTTGTGATGACAAGTAGTTGCTTGAATAGTTGTCATCCCATGCGAGAAAGTGAGGGTGACTATTGTCTACTCGTTTGACCAAAATATGTTTCGAGACCTGAGAGAGGTCTTTCTGTATGCGTTGTATCCCGACATATTCGGGGGGTATATGAATACCCATAGAATAATGGGAAAGAGAAAATGTGGATGAAAGAAATGGAAATGAAAAAGGGGTGGCTATTCCTTTCACGTCGGGTTCACCAATTTTATACGATAGAAAAGTGATAGGTGAGCATGAAATTAATCAAGCGGCCTTTCTCCGTACTCGACCTCCTAAGGTCATTCCGAGACAGCCGATGGAAATGAGATATATGCGGATATGGAAAAATTAGTCGGGAAATCCTATATTCTTGATACGCAATAACGGGATCTGTGAATCTAAAGAAAGGAAGGCTATTCTAACTTGAACTGGTGTTATGGATCGGTTTAACACTATAACCGTTCGGAGGCTCCAATCAATGTCGAGCTCTACCGAGATCCTATCTATTGGTTGTTGGATTTGTGGAAAGTGACCTATGGGTGCTTCGTATATATTTCCGACAAGGTCATGAAAGTGGTATCGATAGGTGTAATGAATTTACAGGAAACTATGGATGGTTTTTTGGTTTGACCTAGAAAGTATTGGCTTGATCGGTTTCTACATTCAACACAGAAAGTTGTGTGATGATATCCGGCGGGAGCGGTGAGGATCTGAATACTAGTGTACGTAAACTAGTGTCAATGTTTAATTGGTTTGCAGGCCCATTGGGTTGTGGGACCTGGGGATCACAACCGTGAACTCGTGGTTATTGTGGACCTTTTATGGTCATGTAAAGAATTATTCCTGTCTTCTGACTATCCAGTAGTTGTAAGCTTTTTCAACTTCTATGTTTAGTATCAAGAATTGTGTGATCTTCTTGGAATACCTCACGGGTGTCCTAGCAACTTGTATGCGTAGGTATATATCTATGTTGGTGAGAAGATCTCCGCATCGCTCTGAGAACTAATGGATCACAACCAAAAAAATTTTCTCGTTCGGGTTCTTATCACGATCATATGGACATCCTATTAAGGCAATCTATAGCTGGGTTGATTAGACCAGAAGTTGTATTCTTTATTGTCTTCAATGTTTAACACTCTTAATTGCTCACTAATTTGTTATGGGTTTCCAGTTTTACGGAAGACTTGAATCCTAAGACCTTGATTTATATATGCTAATGCCATGCAGAGATTGGCTGGGGTATCACCGGTTTGAATATGTAATCTCTGGGCTCTCTTGGTCCCATAATAGTCATGCAAGAAATAACCAAAATTAAATGAATGAAGTAAACTAACTACAAAAATGAATCTATGTTATGCTTTTTCCTTTTGTATTTTTAGAGATATAAACTTGAATAATTTTAAAGAGAAACTAATCTAGTAAATTTAGATAACAAGTAACTAATCTAAGAATAAAGCTAAAACAAGCAAGGTAGCCAGATGTAGCTATTTGCCTGTGCACTTGTGAGTTGATACAAATATAAATATCTAACTAATTTGATTGAAAGACCTCCAATCTTACCTCAGAAGTGAGAAACAAATCATAGCTTCTCAGAAGCTATCATTCCCCATAGCTTCCTGACAATATTGAAAGCAAGCTTTAACAGAAATGAAATGATTCACTACTCTATTTGATATATTGTAACTACAACTTTGACAAATCAAACCTAGAGTTTGTAGAATAGAGGAAAATCCAATTGTAACATAGCTTGTCCCCTCAGTGTGATTTCTTCGTTCCTTCATGTTCTCGTGAATCCAGAAAGGTGAGAATGTGACAGTGGAAGTAGGAGAAGATATTTGGGACACAGTGGTATCTTGGAGATAAACCGAATGGAATGCAAGTAGGAGAGAGATAGCGTAAGAGAACAGATCTTGGCTATAGGATTCTGGCGGGATTGTTGTAGGGATACGACAAGACACACCTAAAATTGTAGGACCTATAACTCTAAGAAGAATCAAGATTGAAATGAATTTAATCTAGAACTAAAATGTATCAAAGTTGGGCTACTTTTTTAGAGAACAACAATGGAACAAAATTTAAAGTAGAGAAATCTAGTGATCTCTAAACCAAAAATGAAGAGCCTTGAACTGGGAGGCTCAGAACTTATACTAAGTCTAGACCGGTTGAGACTTCTTAAGGAAATTCCAAATACACTGAATAATAAAACATAGAGAGAGAGGGGACATTTTCTTATAAAAAGATTAGTATTCATAGCATTTCTACTCACCAGAAGGTAAGTCCAAATTTCCATGCTTTATCATTAAAAATGGAGCACTACTATTACAAAGTGGCTGGAAACTCTAAAAAAGGAGAAGTAGTTGAGAGTTGCAAGTGAAACTTGATTTTTGTGTTGTTGAGTGCACCAGAAGGTTATGAAAAAAGTGTACAGGACCACCACCCTGTCATGGGCGGTAGTCATGGGACCACCACCCAGGCAGGGTAGCGGTCCTGTAACTTAAGGACTAAAATACAAGAAAAAGGGAGGAAAAATTTATAATGAAGAATTCAAAAGTTGGATAAGGAATTTTAGGATGCAAATGTATACTCGATGAACTTTCTACGGATTTCAAACACCTTGCAAAGAGATCTGAATCATCATTGGGGTTTTCCGTAACCTCTTTCTCGACGAAGCACAATACATACATGTTTGGGTACATATAACAACTATCAATCTTCTACCATGAATAGTGAAGGGCCTAGCCTTAGTAGCTCGGCAAGCGATACGAAAAAAACTTATGTACAAATAAAAAAATCATACATGCTTCAAATGAGACATGCAGAGTGTGCACAAGCACTTATTTTGCTGAAAACAAAGTCTACTCCTACTCCTACACTAAACAAAGAGAAAGAAGATAAAAAGTCCTGCTACAAGAAGGGAGAAGTAGCTTCCATTTCTCAAGAGGAGCAGCCATGAAAATGATTTGACCTTTGAATATGAATGACTGTATGAGTGAAAAACTGACCATAAGCTGGTCCTCCACCCAAATTATCAAGGTATCAACTAGAAACAAGATAAATGCCTCTTTTAGTTGCTCTTCATTTATATTAAAGATGCATTGTAGCTTATCCTTAGTACATTGGAGCTCATCCTCATGCTTAAAAGCAAGCATGACCAGTTGTAGCTTCTCCTTGGCTCCAATGAAGCCAAGTATCTAATTGGGCAAGGTCGATCCTTTGAATGTGCCCTTTGCTATGAAATTTAACTCCAAAAATGGAGTCTTTTTGTGGACCTTCTTGGGTGGATAGTGTGAGAGAGATGATGAAATCCTCTTTCCTTTTCTCTTCCTTCTCTTGTGAAGAACATGGAAGATTCATATCTTCCAACCTTGGTTCTAGACATGGATAATTTTAGTGGTGAATATTCGTAATATGGTGAATATTCCATCTTTGTAAAATTTGAAAAGGAAATTTTTTTGGCATGGGTCAGTGACTTGTTCACCTAAAAATTATAGTTTAAATTTTTTTAGGGGTCAGCTTCACCTACCCTTGAAACTATCCCCTATATAATCCTAGATTATTCACTAGGTAGAACATTACTAGCTCACTCATACCACTTGGGGAATATGTATTATCAAGTATATTAAACACGCGATAGGAGGCGGAGGCTACGGACATGAGACAGAGGGAGGAGGCTATAGACATGTGACGGGGAGAGCTTGTTGATGTGTGAAAGGGAGATTTTGTTGACGCTCGAAAGGAGTGCGGAGGAAGTAGATGCGTGACAGAGAGTTTTTTGACACGTGACATAGATTTTTTTTTGCGTGACCAGAGGACGAAGGCTGTAGACACGCGACAAAAGATTTACTGTCACACATCAACAAGGTTGTTGACACACATCAATGATCCTCATTGTACAACATCAAAAAGGTTGTTGACGTGCGTTTTCTAGGTTCATTGACATACATTAGTAAGGTTTGTTGATATGCGTCAACAACCTTGTTGACGCGCGACAACAAATCTCCTATCGTGTGTCTGCAACCTTCTATCACACCACTTAAAAATCAGGAATTTTTTTTTCTGTTGGACCCCCAAAAAATTCACCTTCCTGCGAAACCAGTTCCGAGGATATTCGCTAGGTATTTTCTAACTTTTATTTCTAAGAGGTCTCTTAAAATGAACCTTGGTTCCAGAGGGATGTCATGAAGTGTAGGATTTTGTACTTAAATGTTCTCCTCCATAGCAACGGGGTTATGTTCTTGGAAGGTGGGTGATAGAGGAGTAAATGATGTGATCTCCATAGGCTCTTCTCCATCAAAGAAATCCTCCAAGTTAGACAAACAGTCTACCTCCTTGTGGTCTTATTGTATGCGCTCTACCTCCTCCATGGTGTCCTCCTGATTTGCAACTATCTCACCATGGTTCCCTTCATCCTCAAACATGAAGTTTTAAAGATAAAACTCTTCTTCAACATCAGAGCTTAAAGGGGATGAAGTGGGAGGAAGAATTGAAGGTTCTTCTGTGGCCTACTCCGCACTTGGAGCCTTTGAAACTATATGATCCTCCTCCATCATGGGTTCATGAATCAAATGAGGCCCTTGGAATGAAAGCAATTTTTTGTCAATGATGCTTTCTTCATTGAGTGGCTTTAACTTTGATTTGATCTCTCCCATCTGCTCCTCTTCAATAGGACTTGGAGCTAATAGTTATTCCTTCTTAACTAGTTGTGTAACTTGGATTAGATTATCATCCTCTTCAGATAAAGTGCCATCAAGGACACTACTTCTAGAGTAAATATACTATTGATCTTCCTCTTCTTGTTCTTGTTCTTCTTCTGCTACAAACCTAGCCTCAGATGCCATTGGCTCTTCAACTCTGACCTCCTCTATTGGCTTGACCATCAAGTGGATATTTTTAAACCCAAATTTAACAGCCCAACTCTTTAGATTGTCTGTCATTTCTTCTCTGTTGGGCTCCCCTTCTTGATGTTTTTCTTGACTGGATTCTTGAGTCTCTTCCCAACATGGACTTGGGAAAGTAAGAGGAGTGATAGGTTGGGGTTCAACTAGCTTTGCAATTTTTTTGGTGGGGAGGGAGGTGGAACTTCTTGTTTATTCGAGGGAATGAATGTTTGGGAAAGAAAAGGGGAGAAGAATTGAAATGGGGTGGAAGATCGGGAGATAGAGAAGAAGGAAATCTACACTTAGGGTAGCTTGAGATGAGGGGTTTGACTCTTGATCATGCTGAAATGATAAAGATTGAGGAAGAGAAAATGAAGGAAAGGGAGCTAGTGATTGACTTACCCATTGACAAATTTGTATTGCACTTTGCTCATAAGCCTCAATGTCCTCAATCCATTGTGTAAGATGAGATAACACTTCAACCATGAAGTCAAGCTTCTCCTGAGTGTTGTAATGTCTTATAAAAGGGCCTCCCCATCGATAAGGTTCTCTGCAACCAATCTTGAATTCCTTCATTTGTGCTATAGCCCTGGACTGCACCATGCTAGCCATCATTCTTTGGATATTCTTCAACAAATTAGCATTCTCCACATAGCTATCACCATTGAATGCGTCCCCTTGTTCTTGATAAGATCCATGGCCAAACTGACTTTGACCTTGCTCATATGGGTAAGCATAATGGTTTTGGATTTGATTATAATGTTGATTTGGAGGAGTTGGGAAATGCATTGGAGGTGGCTGTATTGCTACTATAAGTGTGAGCTCCATGAAGGGAATGAAGTCAATATTGCACAACTTCATGAAATGGAAGAAAAATGGGAGATATGGAAAGAAAAATGAATGATGATGGGTGGAAATGGATGGAAAAAGGTCAGCAAATTCACGAGACTGCATGGGGTTGTTGACCGAGATGGAGTTGCCATATATGCTTGCATGTGCCTCAAAATACCTGAATCTCAACACGAACCTACTAAGATGAAGTGGTAAGGTGCTTTAGACTGTCCGCTGTGAGCATGCCAAAACTGTTAGTGTAGAATCACAGCACCCCTGAATGGCTCGGGTGTGAAGTGGGGCATTTAGTGTGATTACACAACATTAGACCATCTCTCAAGCTGTGGGACTTGCAAAAATTGAGATGGACCTCCGAAGAAAGCTGATTCTTTCCTCCTAACCTACTTACCATAAGCTACTCCAGTGCAGGAAGAACCTATCCTATCCTAATCTAACCAATCCAAGGGGATAGAGAGAGAGAGATAAACTGTAAAAGAGCCTATACTAAATGGTGATACACCAGAAAAGGAAGTGGTTGAATCAAAAACCCGACCACCTGAAGTGGAGAGAGGTGAGCATAGGAGAGGGTGGATAAGATACACCATAGACCAGAGATAGTTTTCACATAGAACACCACTTCAAAACCCATTAAACATGGCTCCTAGGACTTGTAATAAACATCATAATATGCACAGTATACCCTGCAATGACGAGAGGGGAGAGATGATGAAAATAAGAAAAGGATGAATAGATGCATCACAAAATAGATTTTATTGTTCCAAATGTTCACACAAGTACATCATTAGTGGGAAAGAGGCAAGAGAATGCAATTACAGAGCCGTGAAAGGAGGCTTATACTCCACATTCTACCCTAAGAAAGAAAGAGAGGAAGGGGTAGAGGATAAACATCAACCAACTATTTGAATATGCACCTCCTTTACAATATATAGGAAGAATAAGAGAGAAGAGGGAAGAATTTGAATCCTGCTTCAACCACCTTGAGATATGCATTAAATCCTGCTTTGAAATCTTAACCACCATCAAGCAATGCCCCTCTCAAATACACCTACAATCTTTCATGTCTACATCGATTACTTGTTCGACACATTGAAGGAGGAAGAATGGCGAGATCATATCAAATCTAATCTAGTTGTTAGAGCAAATCAGATTTTGTATTAATGTCTGGAAGATGTTTTCCTACTTCTCACCCACCTAACTATGTTAAGAATGATATTTTATGTTTACATGGTGTAGAGGGTATCGAGAAGTTTCCAAAAAGTATTCTCTTGCCCAAATTTTAGTTTCCAATCAATAGATAAGGCCATCCGAATATTTTGGTAGCAGGCATGCAATATTTAAAGAGTTTGTCCATACAGGGTCCACGTGGCGGTCTCGCACCTTGAAGATTTGGCCCCTACCTTCCACTTTTGAAATAGCATTGTACTTACACCTGGCTGCTTATGTAGGGTCCTTTATATTTTTCCTGAGTCTCCTTTCTTGGTAGGGTCAAATGTATGACCCTAGACATGTGGAGGCTTGGTGCTTGTTAGGAAACCCACCCCAAATTTGACCTTTGAAATAGCACCGGGTTGACACTTGGCACCCTCTTCCGGCCTACCTCTGCTTTGATTATTCAACCCCTAGCTCTGTCCCTTTTTTGGACCTAGGACACGTGGAAAGCCCACACTTGTTTAGGGACTGCCTCAAGACTTTCCTTTTGAAATCACGCCAATGAGACACGTGGAGGCTTCCGCCAACACTCTTATACTTAGTCGATTTAAAAAGATGACTTTGTCCCCTTTTTATAAGTGGGACATGTGGAAGCTTCATGCTCATTTGGGAGACCCACTTTTGGGTTTACCTTTGAAGATGCACTGAGCTAATGCATGGAAGCTTTTTCTTGACACTCTTATACTTAACCATTTTTGGGCTCGCTCTGTCTCACTTTTTAATTTAGGATACGTGGCGAGATCACACTCATTTGAGTCTCTGTTCAAGGTCCCGATTTTGAATTTTCGTCGTTGAGACACTTAGCATCCTTCACCGACTTGAAGAATTTTCAATGGCGGTGTAACTTTTGGGGTTTTGGACATGTGTAGGTTTGGTGTAAGTTTGAGTCTACGGCTTAGGATTTAATCTTTGGAGGTACACCATTTGGACACTTGGCGGCTTCTGCTATCTCCTCCATACTTAAGCAATTTAGACCCAATTTTGAATTTGACCTTTATTGACCATTGGCCACGTGGAGGGCTGGCACAAGTTTTATTATAACCTTTTACGCCTAATGAGGCACGTGGAGGCTTCTACCGATTCCTCTATACTTAGCCAATTTTGGGGTTCATTCGAATCATTTGCAGATCACGAAGACTATGAGCCTTCACCGTTTCTTTTCCTTTGAGCCTCTGGTTTCTTTGACATTGTTTGCTCCTTCCCCGAACCTGCTACTCCATTGTAGATCCTTCATGTAACTTTTCTGTTGGATTTGAAGCATGGGCTTGTATGACATAACCGTTTCTTAATTTCTTCCTACGTAGGCAATGTTTGATCTAATATTTCCATGGGGAGAAAATTGAGATAATAGCTTGATTACCCCATCAAGACAATAATTCCCACTTCGTGACTCCTAGGGTGTATTCATCAAAGAGACAAACCAAGAAGGGTACTATTAGCTAAACCTCCGAGAAGGGATTTGAAATGGGAAAAGTTGGAGAAAAATATATCATAGGAAAAAGAGTGGTTTAGGGAAACCACGATGAAGAAGGAGAAGATTCGGATGAGGTACCTATACTTAGGTGTAAAAGGAAAAGGATTACAAATCCCATAGCATAAGTGACTACCATGTAAATTAGGATAGAGGTTACATCGGGGAAAAGAACACCGATTATAGGAGTCGGTATGTGTAATGCCCAAAAATTCCCACTCAAACCCAGGATAAACCGGATAAGCAAACCGTGAAAATTATGGAATAATTTTTTTTGAAAGGGTAAGACATAGGTAAAACATTAGCTAAGGTTTAAATTAAATATTGATTATAAATCTTCCATAATTTCAAGGTGATTGAAAAAGAAATTATTCACTGATTTATATTTGTCCATTTCAACTTTATATTATGATTAAACTTCCCTTACTAAATTCAAATATTTTATTTAAATAATACTCACCTCGCTATTCATTTCATAACCCATTTAATTTTCTTTAAAATAATTATTTAATGGCTCATAAATAAATTTAAATTTTTAATTAGTTTAGCTTTAATAATCCTCTAGTTTTAAAAATCATGCACAATAATAGTTAGTATATTTCTTAAAAACGTATAATGTGCACAACTTGGTCTAACCCTTTACACCCCATTTAACATTACACACACATCTTTTTATTTATTTCATTCCCACCTAAATACCCCATCACTTAAGTGGTGTAGGGTTAATCCTACACCACTGGATCAAATCTATCTAAGCCATTAGATCTAGGTGTTGGGCCCCTAAACTATTGGCTAATTACAAGAAGGCACATGGATGCATAATGCCTATTTCAAGAGTGGTGTGCAAGTCGAAAGCGTGCATGACAGGGTTTGAGGAGGGATTAGTAGAACTAGTGATGTGTGCACGCAAGGTAGAGAAAAGGTTTTGTGACTTAGCCATATTTGGCATATCAGGAATAACATGAGGAAAACATGACCCGAATGTGTATGTAGAGTGGATAAGGTGCCAGCCTGGAAACTTGGTGCCCACAAAAGGAATATACCTTGTGATAGAAGATTCCAAAAGGTCATCATGGCGAGAGAATGGAGAGCTCATTCTCGAAGGAGCATGCTCCCATGGATGACCACTTGGACACTTGGCAACCAATCTACAACTTCAGTAAGGCATGGCGGTGCTTGCTAAGGCTATATATATATAAGTTCCCAGTGGAAGAAAGAGATATACCTAGAGAATGGAAAAGAGGCGAAGCTTTACATAAATATTGTGGGAGTTACGTGGGTTGGGTTCGGAGGATCTATAGGAGTATGATGTATTAAGGGGATGGGTCCGAATATTTCTCTTTATACTATGAGGGGCTTGATTCTAGTTCTGATGCATGACATTGGTTACACTATTATATGGATCTTTGATAGCCTCAATGAATGTAATGTGATTACCAAACATGTTTCATATGGATATATGTGGTTCTAGTTTTTATTCTATCTCGTATGGATCAATTCTTCATATATTTCATATGAGTGGGTGTAAACCCCTGTGCATTTCCTCTCTGTTATGATTCGAGATCTATGTTCTGTAAGGTTTTCTTATCTAAATGAATACATTGGTCTATAATTCTATTCTAAGCTCTAAGATGAATGTATGGTTCGTTGCCATTCTCTTCAGTTAAGTTTTTGTCGTCAATAATGTCTTCTCACACAACTCACATAAAGGAGGGGCTTGGCACCTGCACATGCCTCGGGTGAGTGCCCAATGCCCATTGGGTGATAGGTCGGCACGCATGGTATTTCCTTGTTCTTTGAAAGGCATAAAAATGACTACATCTTGGTTCCCTTACCGAGACCCTCTTTTTGAAGTTGTGAGAAATGACATGCATCGTTTTCCTTGTGATGTGTAATGATAGATCGCATGACTTTAGAAAGTTTTGAAACATGGTTCAAAAGCATGGAGGATGAGTTTTCTCAAAGATTCAGAACTAGACCTAAGTTCAATGCACATAGATGGGTAGAAGAGAACCTATGCCATAAGTTGTATGAGACATTCTTTTGCTACTTACCAGTAGAGCTATATGAATGGATTTCAACATACGAATCCAGATCAAGTTGGTACTATAGATCATGTATGTGGACCCAAGATGACTATCAAGAGGCTACATGATGCATATTTGACTTGGATGTGTGCTATTGATCACTAGTGGAAGGGAGTGTTGGCAGTTACACTTTATAATATGCCATTTCAATGTATTCTTGCCCAAAATTTGTTGAGTTTGAGTTTCTGAGGGAGCCTAGAGGATCATTTTTGAGTGTTATTCCTCTGGCTATGAAGATATTGGTCATTACTTTGAGTTTAGAAGCATTCCCCATGGCTAGCTAAGCTACTCTGAGTGTTAGGAGAGGAAGCTAGGGTGGAGGAAGATGGTGGACATTACAGATGAAAAGGAAAGGGAGGAGAGATGACTCAAGTATAGTGAAGCTCGTGAAAGGGAGATGAATAGACAACGCAAGGTTGCAAGTGTGATGGATCTATGGAGGTAGACGTTGTGAGAGAGTTTTGAAGTTCACACGGAGGACATGGAGCTTGAGCGATGTCGTGCTACCCCATCTTGGAAATTGTGGGAGAGAGCCCCCCTTCCTTCCGATGAGATTTTATCACATGGAGAAAGAAGATCCGTCGGCACACATATGAACCCACCTGGTGACCAACCCCTAGTGCTTGGTTTTCCAAATCAAGGGAGAAGTATTGATAACCTAGTTGGTATTAGTGGGAGTGACTGATTGGCACCTAGGAGATATAATTTTTCATTTGGAACATCCATGGTTGCACATACCATTCTCGGTGTTTGGAGGAATTTTTGGGCAAAGTGCAAGTACATAAGGTTTGGGCAACACATCTAGGAGTGGTGCAGGATACACTTCTGGTAGTGGAAAAATCTCACGAGACCATTGGCATGTAGTTTAGTGGAAATTTGGGGACATTAGGCGTGACCACTTTAGGCCCATTCGCTCACTGGTGGATCTAGAGGCACATGGCACAGTGGATCCAAAGTGGATCCGATGGAGGAGGAAACACTTGTAGGTGGAACTAGTGGATATGGATCGGGAGGAAAAGGGCCTCACCACCTCCTCAAGTGTTCTTTGTGACGACTTTACACTTTCCAGATTACGGGGTATATAGGATGCTATAGAACACATGCATAAGTGTGAATTACTATGGCGCACGAAGGGGATCACTACCCTGGAGTGGAAGGCAATTCAATTTGCAACAATGTTAAAAGGGTGCCCGTATAGTTAGTATAGGAAGTATGAATCACATCGATGGTGGTAGACTACACTGCGTTGAAGAATTCCTTCCTAGAAAAGTTCCATATACCATATTTCAAGTAGAAGAAAATCAATGCTTTGAAGGATATCGAACAGGGAATGGAAAAGAGTGTGCAGGAGTATGATGGACGGTTTAAAACTCTCCTGTCAAAACTATCATATGACAATCACCCTTCTCAACATGTTCAATGGTTTGTTAGAGGGTTGATCACTCTATTTAGGAGGGAATTTTCACTTAAAACATTCACCAACCCACGCGAGGCTTTAGATGATGCATTACACACCAAGAAGTAGTTGGGAGCGTTGATACTAGTGTGTGCCCTTTTCTAGAGGCTCAAATTGTTGCTATGGCCAAGAAGTTAGAGAAGTTGTCTGCAAACTTAGCACATGAGACTCGTAGTGGTCTCTGGTGCATAGATTGTGAAGTAAAGGGGTATGACAAGGATAGTTTCCCCCAGAAGTCAGTACGTGCCATGACAGTAGATTGTGAAAATTTTTAGGGGACCATGATGCGAGTAGGTTTCCCTTATTATAGTGCAAAATCTAGAAGAATGTGTCTTACTACTGCAAGATCTACAACTCTACGACCCATGATACTAAGGATTTTCAGATTATTGACCGGATCCATGAGGCCATTGATCAAGGTGTGTGCTGGACCAGCCTTGCCAGTAGTTACAAGGAAGATGATCACCATTATGAAGGACACATGGATGGAGGGGCACGTGGGAGAGGTTTTTGTAGAGGATTTTGTGGTCACAGTAACCACGGAGGAGGGAGAAGTGAGTTCTCATGAGGAACCTACCATAGCTGTGGATCTTAGAACATTACAAAGTGAGTGTCCAGATTTATTGTAGTGCTCATGATGCAGAAGACACATAAGTATGAGGAGTTCCCTGAGTTGTTTTAGCACATGATCCAACAGCACTAGAAGGATAAGGGTGTTGGGATGGTGAGTATAAATAAGGCTGACACACAGTGGATTCCTAGAGTGGTGCGTGAGTCAGGGTTAGAACCTGTTTTGGTGACAACACGAGAAAAGGCTGCGCATGCTAAGGAGGTACCAAGGAAAAGGACTCTAGTATTAAGAGAAGAAGTGGTGCACGGGAAGTATCTAGACCCTACCCACCAGAAGGAGGTGTATCAAGAGATAATGGATGTCATTCGAAGCTTGCAAGGATAAATCTAGTGTCTAAAGGAGAAGTCTAGGCAAAGAGGAGTAAGAGAGGATTGTTGAGGCTTCGCAGAAGGACTTGGATGAGGTCAAGGAAGTGTGTAAAATGTTAAGGAAAGAGAATAATATTCCCTTTCTAGGATAATGGATATGGTTGAAGGAACCATGTGTCAGAGTAGAGCGTGAAAGGTAGGTGTTGCATGCAAATATCCCTCCCCATAACCTTGACTATGACAAGGAGATTACACTGAATGAAGTTGTAGATGGTTGGCTGCTAAATAACATATTGATTGACATGGGAGCAAAGGTCACTTTTTTGAAGTTAGATGCATGGCATCAAATGGGAAGGCCTGCATTACAACCATCTTCAAATGTGCTATATATAGAAAACAAAACTAAGGAAATGCCCATTGGAGTATTGAAGGATGTAGTGATCACCATTCAAGGGGCCAAGTTTACTGGGGACTTCGAAGTCTTTGCGCTCGCAGAGGAAGAAAATTTTCTTGCATTTCTTGGGTGCCCATGGTGTTACAAGAACAACGTTGACTTGAGGTTCAACAAAGGATGTATCCGTTTTGAGAACAAGGAAGAACGGGTCATCATCCCTTTGAAGGATGGGAAGTCAACGCCTTACACTAAACCTTTGGGAGAACAGGTCCTTGATAGAATTTATGGATGCTCCATTAGAGACCCTGAGATAATTCACCCTACAGAAGGATTTATCCAATTTGAAAATGATCAGTCTATAAGTGATACAAAAATCATGGTGTGTGATAATTGGGCACAAAGTACCTATGATTTGATTGGGAGATAGTTGAGGTGGTATGTAACAAGAGTAACCAAGGTGCGCTCACTCAAGATCTTAGGAGGAAAGAGGTTACCAAGTTACTCTGGAGGGGCATACCTTGAAATTTTCTTATGGAACATGAAAGAAGGGGATAAAGAATGGGATGTTGAACTATGTCCTACTCGAGAGTGCAACATGGTGGTGGGCTACACACCGCGAGAGTCTCTTAGAATGGCACAAAGTGAGGATTGCCTTCTCTATCAGATTCTCTAGAAGCAACATGCCCACTGTCATCCAAGAATATCATGGAAAGGAGCCTACCTCATTCCACATCCAAGCTTGTGAGAAGGCCTAGAGGCAGATGCCTTACCACCATCATTATGGGTGCATAAGTTGTATTCCACACTACAAGGTTATGTGCACACATGGTATATCCACTCAAAAGACGTCGCCATACAGGAAATTGGTTAGAGATGACAATTGATCTCATCCAAGATTTTGAATATCGGAGCACAAAGCCATCAGTGGATAAGGCATTGCAAGTGATCAAGTGCCTTACGATGGGGGATAGTGCCATGGTAGAAGACATGCTACTAGATTTTCTAGGTGAGCCTAGTTTAGAGGCATGCTTCGATGAGGATGAGTAAGAGGAGATGCAGTTTGAGCGTGCATGCATAGAGAAGGAAAAAGGAAAGATGGTTTATGTCATAGATGGGGAGGAAATGGAAGGTCTAGATGTTAACCACTCTGTAGGTATGCACGATGTTATAAATAACACTGATGAAAGGATGCATGCCTACCATGAGTCCTTAAAAATGAAGAATTTTAACATTGGGTTAGAAGTAGAACCTAAGGAAGCTATCATTGGAGACTATTGGTCGAAGAAGGAAGTCTCAAAGATCATTGATCTGTTACACAAGTTCCAAGATTTGTTCCCACGCAGGTATCATGAACTCAAAGGCATCCACCATTCCTTGGGAGAGATGAGGATAAAACTAAAGGAAGGTGCACACCCAATCTAGAAGAGGCCATATCAGATGAATCCCAATTTATGTGTTCGGGTCAAGGAGGAGATAAACAAAATGAAAGAGTCGGGTATCGTTGAGGCCATTCAAGAGTTAGAATGGATAAGCCCAATGGTCATCAACATCAAGAAATATGGGAGGATAAGGATTTGCATTGACTACATGGATATAAATGTAGTATGTGTCATTGAATCCCTTCCCAACCCCCTTTACTAAAGAAATTTTGGAAGGAGTAGTCGGGCACGAAGTCTACTCTTTCACGGATGGGTTCTTAGGGTACCACCAGATGAAGATTACAAAGGAAGAAAAAATAAAGACAAATTTCACCACTGAATGGGGAAGTTTTCTCTATACGGTCATGCCTATTGGGTTGAAGAATGCACCTATGGTGTTCTCGCACATTGTGTTACAAGCCTTTCAGGACTTCATCCATAAATTTCTTCAGGTCTATTTAGATGATTGGATTGTGTATGGTCTAGTCAAATTCCATTGTGATAACTTAAGACTAATGTTTGAAAGGTGTTGATAGTTGAGGATATCCCTCAACATCAAGAAGTGTGTCTTTACTATCCCATTAGGAACCTTATTGGGGCATATCATATGCAAGGAAGGTTTACTAGTAGATCCCACCAAGGTTGCATTAATTGTGGGTTTAGGGGAGCCTACTAAGAAAAGTGTCATGTGTGGATTCCTTGGGCATATGGGTTATTATAGGAAGTTCATCAATGGATATGCCAAGATCGCCATGCCCTTAGAGGAATTTATTAGACACACGACTTCCTTTCATTGGGGAGGCACAATAAAGAGCATTTGAAACTTTGAAGGATAGGTTTCCACTGCACCCATACTCCATTTACCTATTTAGGATAATCCTTTCCATGTTCATGTGGATGCCTCTTGTACAACCATTGGAGTAGTACTAGAAAAAATTGGTGAAGGGATTATTGACCATACCTTGTGTTTTACAAGTAGAAAGTTAACATCAACAAAACAAAATTACACCACTACCGAATGTGAAGAACTATCCATGATCTACGCATTGCACAAGTTTAGGAAATATCTATAGGAAACACCATTTGTATTCTATATGGACCACATGACGATTAAATAAATGGTAAATAAGCCCATTTTGCAAGGGTGCATATGTTGATGGGTCATGTTATTCCAAGAATTAGAGTTCACAGTGGTTTTCAAGCTAGGAAAGAGTAATTCTGGACCCGATTACTTGTCTTGAATTGATTCAGAGAGGACGTGCAAAACATTGAGGATACCATTCTAGATGTGCAACTGTTTAGGTTGGGCAGTGTGTGCCCTGGACTTAGAGGATATTACGGTGTTTCTCAAAATAGGTGTGGCATCGAAGGGATTAAAGAATTGAAGAAGAAGTAGTTAGCCATATGAGCCATACCCTACATACTGGTTAGTGGTGATTCATACAAGCTACGACGTGATGAAGTGTTGCATCACAAGTGCGTTGTAGAGCATGAGTAACTGTCTATTATGGAGGAGGCACATGGAGGAAGTAAGGTGGAGACTATGTAGGGGACATCACCGTGTGTAAGAGATTACAAGTCAAGTTATGGTGGGAGACCCTTTATCAAGATTTCAAAGAGTATTGCAAAGCATGTGATCATTTTCAGTGCCTTGGCAAACCAGGGTGGAGGGATGAAATGCCTTTGCACCCTATTCCAAGTATAGATCCATTTGAAAAGTGGGCCATAGATTTTGTAGGCCCCATTTCACTAGCCACGTGTAGGATGGGATCACACTATGCAATCACTTGCATGGATTATTTAACAAGATGGGAAGAAGTAGCGCTTACCAAGGATTGTATAGTGGCTACAACAGCTAGGTTTCTATGGGAAAATATTATTACAAGGTATGGATGCCCGTTGAGCTTAACTAGTGATAGGGGTACACATTTCCTAAATGAGACCATTAGGATTCTATTAGCAGAGTTCATGGTGGCTCATCATAATACTACCCCTTACCATCCACAAATAAATGGGACTACCGAGGCATTTAATAAAATACTGAGTCATACCCTAACCAAAATTTGTGACGTTGGTAGGAAATATTGGGATGACAAAGTATCAACAATTCTATGGGCATATAGGACAACCTACAAGAGGTTGAATAAATCCACACCATTTCAATTGGTGTTTGGTACGGAGGCTATCCTACTTGTTGAATTCATGTTACCTTCTCTATGTATAGCATGCATAAGAGGATTGGATGATGAAAAAGTGTTGGAGGAAAGGATTAAAAAATTGATGAAATTGGATGAGAGACGATCATTGGGTCAGGCGGAGTCAAAAGGCTGAAAAGGCTAAACAAAAGGCATGACATGATCACCGCATAAAAAAACAATTTGAGGTTGGGAAGATGGTATTGTTATATGATTTCAAGTTTTGCACCATCCCGAGAAGTTAAAAGTCCATTAGTTGGGGCCCTATATCATCTTGAACATCCTTGATTCAGTGCATGCTAGTTGAGAGCGATGGATGGGATGATATTTCTAGACTATTTTAATGGGAGTAGGTTGAAGACCTAGTATAAATAAGTCTCTTTGGTATTTGTAATAAGGTAATATTGCCGTTAGTTTAGAATTTCTCTTTATGCAATTTATTTTCTTTTGTTTCCCTTTCTCATCATTTATTCTATTTTTTGTTTTGTGCCTTGGGTGCCGGTAACCACATTACTTTTTGAAGTCTGTATATGCGTAGAGGACTCACATCATTTTATTGTAGGGTGGAAGAATGCGGAGTATAGTGAAAATTTGAGCCGACAGAGGAATTTGTGGCGAATGGCCGGTTAAGTGGCCTAGTGGAATGAAACGCGTGGAAATGAAGGAAGCTCATGGAAGAAAGGTGGATGAAAAAGGTTGGTGTCAAGATAAGACTTCAGAGAAACCACATACGAGAGGAGGAATAAGTGTAGGATCAACATGAAGTAGGAAAGGGAAAAATTAGGTGAAGGACATAAGAAGTACCTTTGACGTGTTGAAACTTACCTAAGATTCTTTTGTCAGATGGATTTTTACGCGCCATAAGGTTGTAAAATTTTTCGCGTAAGATTGGGCACGTAAGTGAAGGCATGTAAGGTCACTTAGTTAAAAAAGCCACATTTAGTGTTAAGTACAGTGGTAGGTAAAATAACATTTAATGCTGGAAAAAGGAAAAGCTATAAGTAAAAGGTCGGGAACTTCATTATTTTACCTTGCATTTACGAAGTGAAAAGATCTCTCACAAACTAGGGCATCCAAAAGACATCTGTGCAAAGAGGAATTTAAGAAATCTAAGAGGGCGTGACTAGAGTAGATCGTAAACTAGCGGGGAAAGGAGTACACGGGCATGGAGGAAGTTGTTGAGAAGCGTCGTCTCGTGGAATAATTATTCTAGTTAGGGTTTGATGGCTAGGGCATGGAGTTAGGAAGGTTTCTTCACAAGATTGAGTCTTGGGATTGTATAGAGTGGTAGAGCTAGAGTAAAGAGAAGATGTTTGAAGTGTTAACCTAATGAGAAGAATGGAACAATAGAAAGCAACCATCTCACCTAAAAATTAGAAGGGAAAGGGCAAGGTGAAGAAAATGGCTATTTTCACAAGCAAAAATGAAGAGTGGTATGTGGAGATGCAATACCTGGATGGGGTATTGATAGGAAAAGAGTGGGAGTCACACCTGAGAAAAATGATTGTGAGTGATTATAACCATCAAAAAATATATTTGAGAAGGAAATGTCTTTGGAGTTGGTTTTCCCAACAAACAAGAGGACACCGGAGGGCATGCCCATATATAATGATGAAGTAAAATTTAAATTGGAGAAGGCAGGGTTACTGCAACTTTACAAATTACCCTACTTCAGAAAACCTGAGCGCCTCTATCAATGGCTGATGTTGCACGTTCATGAAGACCATTTTTATTTCACGGGGTGTAAGATGCGTATAACTTCCAGTTTATTTCCAAGTTCACAGCCTTATCTCGTGAGGGAGAAAGCATAGATGATGATCCGAGAGACAAAAGGACATCAAGGAAATAGTAGCCGCGTATGACTACAAGAAAGGATCACGATAATTTGACATCACATAGATTCTAGACCTCGTGATGAGGATGGCCACGTGCTTGGTAACCAAGATCAATGATCAAGAAAGATGGACTCAAGTGAATAAGGCATGGTTGAATGTATGCTGAAAAATATCAAAGGGGACTATTTACAACTTGTCCGCCTTCATCGCAGATGAAATCATTAACAACGTGCAGGAGGGAAAGAAGATACTATTTGGAAATGTCCTCCTCATAATTGTTTTCTCAGAGATCGGAGTGCCCGATGGGCTGGAAAGGTTTGTTTGGGAGTACCTAGAAGAAGAACCGTCACCCACGAAGAGGTTCGTGAAGTATACTTGTGAGACCATGCTACCACTCACAAAGTGCACTTGGAAAAGTGGTACAAGTGAATGAGGGATGCGTTTGGGGTAGAGTGGAGAATTCCAGAGAAACTACCAAGTGCTCTTGGATGGAGAAGAAAATTTCACAAAGTGTACCAAAAGTTTTGCATTGACAGATTCAAATCGATAGAGGAAATAATAATCCCCAGTGCAAACTTCCCTTATCCTTCACCGCACAATACTTCCAAGCGGGGTGAACAGTTCAAAGAGGCCAAGATAATAAGGTTTGACCTTATTGAGGTGGATCAAGACCATAGAGAGCTACGTAGGAGGATTTTCTACCCTAAAAGCACACATATGTGGAAAAGTATGTATCCCACGAGGTCCAAATGATGAAGTCCCTGACTTTACCAATTGTAGGAAGGACTGCGGCGCAAGTGTATCTGCATATAAGGACAAAATTTGAAAAGGGTGCATACTTAGAAAATTATGTATCCATCCTTGAAGACCCTACAGGAAGGAGGAAGCCCACACCAAAGAAGAGAGAAAGAGAGGAGGTGTAAGAGAAAAGGGCCCCAAGTGTCTAGACTACACAATCAGTGGGTGTGCAGGAGGTAAGTGCCAAGTCAAGCACCTATGCGCATCGAAAGAAGTCCTGGAAAAGACCCTAGAAGAGGCATTGGAGCAAGGTGAGCCACAATCTCAAGAGGAAGCACCGAAGGAGAAGTCACCAGATGAGGAGGAAGAGAAAGTAGAATCTCTTGTCAAGAAGAAGCAAAAGGTGACAGAGAAGGATGACTCGGAGGATACAGAGAGCTTAGAGGCCTATAGAGGTAAAATAGATGATGATGATGAACCTGAGGAAGTCCAAGGCCCCTTAGTGTTCAAAATACATGCCTTGGAGGAGGAAGGAGAGGATGAGAAATATGAATACATCTTTATCAAGAGAAAGCATGACAAGGAAGTGGAAGATGCTCGGGAAAAAATATAAGCAAAGAAGTCACACAATAAAAAAGGACCCCAAGCCTCACAAAGGAACAAGTGAATGAGGCCGCAAACAAAGAAGTAGAAAAAACCATCAAGGACCTGGTAAAGAAAGAAATGGAACACAATGCAGACATGGTGATGAAGGAAGCTGAGGAGGAGCATAGAAAAATAATATGGCAGCATTGGAGGAGATCCCAATTTGTCTATAAGCTTTCCTAAGGCCACACACAAAGGGAGAAAGAGCACATAAGCATCACAAGTTCGGGGATGGGAAAAATTGATGATCCAAACAATATGTTATGCATGTTCTTTCAAAGCACCATACCAATGGATCAACTCTTGGCTATGAAATCATTTGATGAGGAAGGTGCATACCCTCGGACGAGGAAAATAATTTCTTGGGAATTTGAGTCCCACATCGACGATCCGAAGTTTGAAGTAAGCCAAGGGGAAATAATAAAGGTACTGAAGTCAAAAGGATTCAACCCCTTGGTAAACGCTCAAAAGTTATCAGACAAAAAAATCTGTAATGCGTTGAACAAGGTTTTTCTCGAGGTTGAAGCCAAAATCTTCGGGAGGAACAACAGGGTGAAGTTCCTAGAGGAAAAACTAGAGAGGAAGGAAGAAGAGCTCACTAAAAGAACTAAGGACTTAAAGCAAGAAGAACTAATTAGTGCTCAACTAAGGCGTGAGTTAAAATATGAGAAGGCAAGGGTACGTGAGGTTTATAAGAAAGTAGAGATGATCATGGATGCCATTGTCTTGAAGCATCCAGATCTGACACCACCAAAGTAGAAGTATGGATCCACCCTAGAGTGCCTAGAGGATGTGACCCACATCATCTCAATGGAATGGTTACCACTAGCCTTGGAATCTACAGAAGAGGCATCACCCCACAAAGAGAAGGAGGATAAGATGAAGGTTGTGGAAATTGTTGCTCAGTACAATAAAGTCCTTGCTAATTTGAAAGCCACCGCCTAAGTCATTGAGGCTGCTTATGAAAACTGCATTGATAGAGATAGAGTGGCGAGCATTCTGGTCGCCACTCATGAAACAAAGCTCAAGGAGTTCCAAGAGAAGAACAAGGGGAATAGAGCGGAACATGACAAAATTCTAGCTAAGGTTGAGAAGAAATTAGAGGCTATTGAGACCTTGTGGGCTCAATAAAGAGCCGAATGAAGGAGTTGTACCCACAGATCACTCAAAAAATGGATGCTCTCGAGGATTAGGGAAAAACATTAGAGGGTATCGTGGAAATGGTGAATACACAAGGAGAAGGGCTAGGATTTTAAGAGGTGAGTGCCCTAGTCGGTGACCTTTGTCAATAGGCATAGAATGAAGTTGATGCCTCAAATAATTTGGAGGCAGAATTGAAGAAATATTTACCTCTCCTCTTTGCAGAAGAAACCATAGTTTCCCCATTCTTTCATTCTTCCCCAAATTCTTCATTCCTTTATTCTTTCCCTAAACTATTCAAGGACAATCATTCTTTATTCATTAATAAAATGTTCCCGAGGGCGGAGAATGGGTGTAGTGTGGGGTGATGTTGGGCCCCTAAAATATTGGCTACGTACAAGAAGGTGTGTGGATGCGCAATGCCTATTTGAAGAAGGGTGCATAAGTTGAAAGCATGCAGGATAAGGTTTTAGGGGGATTAGTAGAACTAGTGGAACGCAAGTGCAAGACGAGAAAAGGTTTTGGGACTTAGCCATATTTGGCATATCGGGTAGAACACAAGGAAAGCATGACCCGATTGTGCATGCAGAGTGGATAAGGTGCCATCCTGACAACTTGGTGCCCATAAAAGGAATATACCTTGCGATAGAAGATTCCAAAAGGTCATCATGGCGAAGAATGGAGAGCTTGATTCTCAAGGAGCATGCTCCTGGAGGACCACTTGGACAATTCTCAACCGATCTACAACTTTAGAAAGGCATGGTGGTGCTTGCTAAGGCTATATACAAGCACCGGTGGAAGAAAGATATATACCTAGAGAATGGAAAAGAGGTGAAGCTATGCAAAAATACTATGGGTTGGGTTTAGAGGATCTGTAGGAGTATGATGTGTCAAGGGGATGGGTCTCGAATATATTTATTTGTACTATTGCATGAAAAATAATGCATGACATTGGTCTACACTATTATATGGATATGTGATAGCCTCAATGAATGTAATGTGATTACTAAATGTGTTTAATATGGATATATGTGGTTCAAATTTTTACTTATATCTATATGGATCAATTTTACATATATTTCATATGAGTGGGTGTAAACCCCTGTGCATATCCTTTTGTTATGATTCAAATCTATGTTCTATAATTCTTTTCTTATCTGAATGAATACATTGGTCTAGAAGCCCATTTTGAGCTCTAAGATGAATGTATGGTTCATTACCATTTTTTTCACTTAAGTTTCACAATAATGTCTTCTCAAAAACTCACATAAAGGAGGGATTGGTGCCTCGTGCGTGCCTTGGGTGAGTTCCCAACGCCCGTTGGGTGATAGGTCGCACGCATGGGATTTCCTTGTTCTTTGAAAGGCATAAAAATGAATACACTTGTTTAGACTAAAGAAACCCTAGATATCCTTATGGGTTCTCTTATATTCATTTTCTAAATCTAATCTCTCATTTCCTCTTGTTTTGTGTTGCATGTGAAGGAAATAGGAGAGGGAAATGAAGCCATGGAGGCCATTGGAGAGGATTTTAAGATCTCATTTTTTAAGATCTTGTGCTTATGACAAGGATCTACCCATTTCCTTTGTGGGTTTAGATATCTCTTCCTCTTTATTTGTTTTTATATAGTATTTTCTTGCAGGTTAATTATATATACAATGAATATATACCCATTTGGGTAAAACCTCGAAACCCTACATATTTGTTTTGAGAAAATACACCCCTTTTTTATTTAATCTTAAATACCCTAAGATTCAGGGGTTTTATATAATCCAAAACATGTTTGTGTGTGTGTGTGTGGAAGCGGTAAAAGAACTCGCGGATGCGAAGGAAAACTATGCACGAGACCGACCAAAGGAAGAAAGACCGCATAAATTATAATGGCCGCAACATAAATAAAAGCCAATGTTTTATTTTTAATAGAAAGGGAGTTAGTGTTGGGGAAGGGGTGCTGACCCCACCCCCACCCCATAATTCAAAAAAAAAAAAAAACTACAGACCACAACCATATTGGCCATAACTTATACCATTCACCTTTTTTGTTTTATTCATTAAAACAAATACTTTAAGTCTTAACCGATTCAAAAGTGGTAGGGTTTTAATGTTATTTTCAAATAATAATATATAAGTGAGTATATATATATATATATATATATATATATATGTCTATATATATATATATATGTCTATATATATATATGTATGTATGTATACACACACACACACATATCAATTCTTTTTTTTTTTTTTTACAATACTACTAATTTATTAATTTCTATTAAAGTATTTATATAATGGTTTTAATATTTTGAAAATTAATCAATGTATATTATTAATATATGTGTCTATTATATATTAATAATATATATTTCTTTATCAATCAAGTTTCCTATGAAAATAGGGGTTACAATATGAAATAAAAATAAAATAGGAAGAGAGGGGTGATGTGGCTCCATGTAGGATGCCACATCATCTCTCCTCCAACCCACATCACCAAGGTCAAACCCAAACCCCAAAGCATAATAAATTGGTGGTTGAGGAAATGACCACCCTCTTACACACTCAACCCAAACCCACACCCCTAAAGGACACAAATAAATACCCTTGTAAGAAAAGTGCAATTAATTTCTCTTTTCCTCCATTAAAACACAAAATAGGACCTAAAATAAGTCCCTCACATCATAGGCCTAGTGGGTGGGTGACTTTAAGAGGTGTGGGACAAGCTTAACTTGTCCCACAAGTCTCCAAAATTGCCTAGAAGGTCAAAATCCGAATTTCACTAGGAATATTGAGTACACACAACCCAAAACAAATTTAAATCACTCCAAACCAACACTCATTAAGGCTACCAACTAACATTTATTTCTCCCCTTTTGTCACATCCTAATTAGTACTAGTTAAAAACTTTTAATCAACTTAAGAGGGGTTCTTAAAAAAATGACTCCACATACTAAAAAATAAAATAACTCACAATTAAATAAAATCAACAAGACAAAGTCACAAAACTACCCAAGGTCACTATTGAGGTCACCCCCAATGGGGACCTCCAAACAATCAACAACAATACAAAACATATGAATACACGAGTTGCCATGGTGACCTGTTGCCAATACCCCACATTATTTCATTGTTGGTCTCCTATCCCCCGTAGTTTATTGTTGTGATATAATTACCTAAAAAATCACACAATACCTCTCTGGCCTCATTAACGATGTCAAAATAATAAAACTCTCAGTATCTACATATCAATTTCAACATCAAATATCATAACTACTATCGCTAAGACCAAGTAATTCAACAATTACTCCAATTTTCAACATTTCGATTCTACTAATACATCAGTTTGTAATTAAGATCATAAACCAACTAAATCATCTAATTTAAGAAATACTTTCACTTGTTCAAAATTTCTCCAATTCTTCAATATCAAAGAAATCACAAAATAACTTTGAACATCATAATAAAATCAATACAAAAAAAATTCAAAATATCAATATATATCTAAGCTAACAACACATCATTGTCTTCCATACTGAATGTCTATCAATAGTTAATCAGTTTAGTTACGTAATGTCTATCCTTTGATTCCCATATCACAATGAGTTAATGTTGTTCATCTATTAATATTTACAGGTACAATGTGCAATAATGTCTATGTGTCCAGTCATAGAGATAAATCAAATACAATAAAGCAATATCGAAGAGTAATGACATCACAATTAATTTATAACAAGGAAACCATTCTAGATCATCATCATATCCTTAAATTCCCATCAATTCCACAATACAACCATACAATCAAAATAATAACCAAAACACAATAGTAATCATGATGTCCCACACATTTTATTTGTATGCTAACTAGAATACAATAGCAAGGTTTAAGATTATAATCAATTCAAAATTGATAACACGGTTCATTCAATGTTGAAGAGGAGTGGGCATTACAAGTATGTCTACTCGATCCCCATGCCTCCTATTCCACCATTACCAGAGGATGTATTGTTGTCAAGTGAAGGGGAGTTATTAACCCAAGCGGTCAAGAAAAGTATTCAGAAAAAATTCCCATACAGTGAAAAATCCAGTCACCCCCGAATTCCAAAGTAATAAAGAAGTAGAGAAGCACAAAATAAGCCCTAAAAATGAAAAATTATTCTCTTATTTATTGATAGCATTGGAAATATACCAAGGAGTTACTAATACTATATCTACAAATTAGGAGGAGGAAAATGTGGAAGAAAAATATCCCACTCTAAGTCAAGAACCGGAGGGTTAGAAGGAAGGGGGCTCCAAGAAATTTATAGTACAACCAACAAAAGATCCCAACATGAAGGATCTTGAAGCCACTATTGGGAAAAAAACTCATGAAGGACATGTAGATGCATTTCTTCATACCACCCAATCAAGAGGTCCATCTTCCTCACCTCCCGCAAGTGAAATAAACAAGGGTCACTATGTCCATTTAAGTAGTTGGTGAGAAACCACAAGAATTTGAGGTGGAATTTTGTAATACATCTATTGAGCCTACAACTAGGAAAGAAACAAGTGAGAGACAGTCTACCTATATTGAGTTGAAGGTTATTGAGACTCGATTGTTCCCACTCCTTCCTAATAGCTGATCTTGGTACTAGTTGGGAAACCCACTTAAAGATAAGAGATACCCCTCGAGGATGGTTAGATGAAACCCTTTAAAGGAATAAGAAGGTAAAGGTGTTGGTGAATACTAATGATCTGATGTGCTCTACATCCCAAAGTTCCTTAAGGCCTCCCAAAAGGGTCAAAATTATGTATAAGACTTTGGTTAGAAGTTTAGAAAGGAGGTATTTAGAGGTCCACTCCACGAGAGAGAAGTTGTACAAGAAAATGTAATTCTAGCTGATTTCCATGTTACTCATGTCCCACTAAGCAGTGAGGGACTCAAACATGATATCACCATGGTATTTGTAACACCCACACTAGCAACACAACAAAAAACATGAATAATTTTTTTACTTTTAAACTTGAAAGCTTGCAACACTTATCAACAACACTTACATTATCACTTGGGCCCACATAATAACAACACAATGCTTGAACCAAAACACAACATGTGTCACTTTGCATGTATCTCCAAAACAAGGAGATGATTATGTCAACTAAACAATAGAAAAAAGAGTATAATACCACCAAGCTATAACATAGCTTGTCAAGGGGAAATGGTGCCAATACTTCCACTTATCCCTCCACTAAGGAAGGGATACTAGCCTTTGGTTCCTCCAAATAAGTCATGCAACCATACATGAAAACACACTTATCCCTCCACACTTATCACTCCACTAAGACTAGTCTCACCAACCTTTGTTTCCTCCCAAAAACAAGAAAACCCCATACACCATAATAACACTTATCCCTCCACCTTTGGCAATGCAAGTCCCCAACATACACACATACAAAGCATACTCATGCATACAAGGAAAATATAACACATCCATCAATGCACATGCATTCCAAATAGAAACCAATTAATTCCATCAAGGTTAATCATTAAGAGAAGGAGAAAATACATTCAATCAAATGTGTATCACCATGTCAAGTCTTCGTAAGAGGCTTGAAGGAGAGAGGATTGGGAACATTCACAACATTAACACACACTACCAAGCCTCTAATGGCTTACAAAGGGAACTAGGGTCAATCCATACCACTTATCGCTCCACTAAGGTATGGGGCATAAGTTCTTGGTTCCTCCAATAAAATAAATTGCATGCCACTTATCCCTCCACCTAGTTTATTAAAAAAATACTTATCACTCCACTAGAAAAATACCACATACCTTTAGTTCCTCAATGTAACACAAGTTTTATTCAAATTTTTATCTTTACTTATCCCTCCATACTGGCCCTACCTTCCCTCATACACACCAAACACTTGTTAGTCTCACATTGATGACGAAACAAATACACAACATATAAGGAAACCACATTACTACTCAAATTAGAATTAAATCACACACATCCCATCAATTGATGGAAAAATAAAATAATAATTTACAAGAATGAGGAGAGAGAGTGAGGTCTTTGACCATCACTAATTAGCTCACATGGATTGTTTTGAACTTCATTTAAATCCTTGAATTAAACATGGGCTAAGGGAGTTAGTATTATTTCAAACTCAGAAACACATGAATGTAGTAACAATAAATCACAACACATCCAATCCAACAAGAATAACACCAATAATAAAGAGGGACCAATAGATGAATAAGAGAGATGGATAACCCACAAGATACTTAAATAAATTAATTCACTTTTCCTTTTAGATTACTTGATCAATTACCACCTTTGTTTTTAAACTTGGTTATGAATGTGAACAAGTCTCCTTGAATATTACAAGTTTCCATTATTAGAATGTTGATCACTTAGGATACGTACCATTATTTTCATTTGTTTAAGATCATATTAAATTTTTAAAACCATTTGACCTCATTCAAGGTGTGTGAGAAATTCATCACAATCGCACCAAAATTCATTTCACTTACTTTTGTTCATATTTTATTAAAATTATTTACTCTTGTCTTAGGTTGAAATCGGTTTATGAACACTACTTAAATATATATGACTTATCTTCACTTAGGAAAATAATAAGATTCCAAAGGGTGTTATCTCATACAAAGCACATCATTTTATGGCACTTAAACAACTCAAGTATTTAAGGTATATGTTCACATGTGGGATATTCAATATAACAATATGAATTTAAATGCCTTCTACAACACTATTCCTCTCATCAAAAACCATGCGTTAAGGGTCCTTAACTAATAATATTCATAAGATATCCATGAATTATTAAATTCGTTAATGCTCAAAGGTTCTAAACTCTACCATGAAGAAAAAATTATGGTAATCAGTTATCCATGCCTTAAAAATTTCATACAACTAAGGTACTTCAATACTTCTTACCAAGGTGACACTTATATTTGCAAGGAGCTTAAGGGGTTCAAATTTCATAGTTCCAAGTGTAGGAAACTAGGACCTAGGCTTCAATTGCGTTGTTTAAATTTCTTTAATGAGATTATTTGGGAGTGAAACACCCCAAATATATTCACATGACTTAGGATACTCACAAGATTATTAAGGACCATACACCTAGATGAGGATTAGTTTGTTCAAGGGGACTTAGCACTATGACATCTAGGAGTAAGGATCGTATTCCCACTCAAAGAGATAGGATACACGTAGTGTAGTCATGTCCTTGCATAATGTCCTAAGCCATGAAAATGGTATAGCAAGGCTTGTTCCAAGTACAAAACTATGAACCAACTGGCAATAGGTTTAAACCTTTCCTTAACATGATGGGGTTTTCAGACTTAACAAGATTCAACTAAAAATTAAGGTATGATAAGAGGGTTATAACTCATTTTATTTGTTTGGAAAGGGAAAGGTAATTTTCAACCAACAATTTAAGTATTAAGATGAAAATACTACAATTAGTATGATAAATGATTGATTTAATAACTCCATATCACTATACAACTTTCAATTACAACTGCATACAACCTTCAATGCACACATGGAATAACTAAATTTTAATTTATTTTCATTTTCTCCTTTTAAAAATAGTAAATAATTACAATTATTCAAATTTACAATATGTCACATCATTTTATACATTTTACAATCTAAATACAAATAAAAAGTCAATTTCCTTCATTTATCTTCCTTATCGGGCCACCGCAAACTATAAAGCAACCATTAGAGCATGGGTTAGTGATAACTAATGGCATTACATTCTACCTCAATCTAACATAACTCATGATTAGTACTTTTCAATTTGTAAAGGAAGAACCACTTTACATAACAAGAGGGTAGACACTAAAATTGGGTCACAACCCTTCTAGCCCCTTCCAATTAATTAATTTGACATACACCTAACCATGACCCCTCTTCGCATAATTATTAATTTCATTACCTAAATTAAATTAATTTTCACCTCACCTAGCCACCTCTGCCCTCCACCTCACCTCATCACCTCATCATTGACCCCTTCCAAGCCTATTAATTAGCCTAGACCAAGTCCCCACTCCCCTTAACTAACTAGGACTTATTCTAACCCTAACCTTAATTACCTATCATTCCTCTAACCAACTTCCCACTCCATTTAGCACCATTCCACACTCTTGACTCAGAATCAATTCTGAATCATGCCAAAATTGGGAAGAAAAGGCTATTTTTGGCAAAGTATGACCTTTTCTCCCTAACCGATGCCAGTTATTCCTTAGCCAACGCCAGTCACCTAACCATTGTTAGTTCCTTTAAAAGGAATTTCCAATCCTTTACCCGAGTTCCAGAATCTTTCTTCTTGGCTCTTGTGACCTTACATCCTAACTCTCAAGTTTTTCAGCAATCTTGCGACATACTAAAGGCCCTTACAATGTTCAGACACCACACCATTCATCAACAGATTAATCCGAGCTCCAGTGCACTCACAGAGAAGCATCGTGTCTTCCTACTACCGTTACATTCATTCAGACCACTTTCTCTTGCAACCATCACCACCTCCTACTATTCATCTCCATTTCACAAGTAAGTACATTTATTCTTTGTCATTGGTTTTAATAGATTAGTTATTTATTAGTTATCTATTTCATTTCACCCTCTACCATACCCAGATCTCTCCCATAGCACCTCCATCCAACCATCTACCCAAAGAACCTTCATACCTTTCCCAAACACCCATCTTATCACCTTTGAGTCTTCTTAAAAATCCCATGACCTCACCCAAGCCTCCCTCACTCTCTTGTGAAATCATAGAGAGTGCCAAACCTCTCATTTTTAACATCTCTATTTCACTACTGCCCCCTACCGACCCCTGGCCACCCAACCAACATCGGTCATTACAGTACTGTACACATCGGCCGCCTAAACCGACATAGATATCTTTGACTAGTAATTTATCCTGACCAACAAGCTAATTTACCTACCCAAATATCTCTCAAAGATTCCCATAATCTCACCCATACTTCCATAACATCATCCGTCATACCCATAAACCTCAAAAAATGAATCAACCTCTTTAGATTTATTCTTGTATGCATTTATTTAGACTAGATTTAATTTACTATGCTTGTGTAGGATACCTAAACTATACAACTACAGTAGGTATCTCTATTTCATGTTCTTTATTAGCATTGATTTGTCTTAAAATGTGGATTGAAATCCTTCTAGGAAGCACCCTACTTCCTGGATCCAACCTCCACTAGGAAATCCACCAACCAATGTTTTTAATGTTATCTTGTGGTCTTGTTTTGTATTTCAGTGTAGTCCTTCCAAGAAAAAAAGAGTTCTTCACATTCAACCTGGTCTTCTACAATGTGCGCAACCCATCTTCAACTTCACAGGTAAACCTCCTCACCTTTACCCTTATCTATTTTATACGCAACTTTGTGGTGAAACATTTTGGCATGCCCAAAGTGGGACCCATCTTGTGGGTTCTTTTTATTTTCATATAGGGTGCATTTTTGTGTTTGTTTCTTTCCTAAAATATTCACTAAATATCTCTCTGGTAAATCTGCTTTTCTTTCTATTTTTCTAAAGGAAATCTGTCTTTTGGTGCTTAAAAAGAACACTTCATATTTCTTTTGTACTACATTAGTGAAAATCATTCCTCTACTTGTTCTTCTATTGTCTACATCGAATATCATTTTTGATTTGGGTTTTAAAATATGTGCATTTCATCCTTTGAGTGTTACATTAGATCACATAGATTTAATTAGCAATCACACGGTGGAGGTCATGACCACTTGGTGATTGGATTGGATTAAGCATAGTTCACATTTCACACACAAGCCAAACCACTTACACAATTTATAAATTTCTTAAACATCTCCTTTTCAGAAGAAGTTGTCAGGATTTAACAACCCATTGATGGTGGGCCCTGCCTAGTGTTTTGGCTAGTTTATCATATCAGATCTCAAACCTCATGTACCGGAAGGTATATCGAGGACTCTTTAGCCAAAACTAACCTGAAACCAGCCATAGCTTGCTTTTAGGGAACCTTCATTATCCAAACACTCTATTTCATTCACAAATCAGTCTAAAAGGCATAAGCCACTCAACACTAAAATATGATACCTAGGATTGATGTGTTTTTTGCTAGTTTTTACTTGTGGGATTGTTTATTTATTTATTTTCTTCGAGTTTTGAGTTGTGAAGATGATTCATCACTTTTTATTCTCTTTCACACTCCACCATCACAACTAGTGTATTCTATTTTTTGAGTGTGATAGGACATATTTCTACCATACATAGCTTTTGTGTTGGCTAAATCATCTTCTAAAAAAATCACTAACAGCGTCGGTCCAGTGGACCGCCACGCTTCTTCCATCATACCGCCACCTGTTAATTGAATGACATCGTATCTCGTGTTTTTTATTATTCTTTCAAAAACAACATTCTCTTCTTGCATATTAACTTTATATGTTCGAATCTTTCAATACACTTATTTCTAAGTCTTTATCACCCTTAACAGGACCCAATTATACCCATTTTCCACTTTTCTTCTCTAGATTTTTTTTTTTTTTCACAAGAATCGGCATCAATTACCTACCGGTTGGCATCGGTATAGTGACTCGACATAGGTCTTTCAAACTACCCGACATCGGCCATCGACTAACGTCTGGCCACCGTGTTTTTGATCTTAATTAGAAACAACAACCTATTTCTACCCTCCAAACTCCACCAAACATCTATTTTTGAGTTTTGTCAGTTCTGCAGAGCCTATAATACCTCTTTTCCATCTTTCATATGGTTTGGACTTGCTAACAGGTGCGAGCCCTTACTTTTCATGCTAGTTGTGTACCCTTTCCCACTAGCCCTTCACCACCCTCCATCTCATCTCTCGATGGATCCTAATATCATGATCTGACCTATAGGTGACAAGGATTTTTCTAAATTCCTTGATCACAACCTCTTGGCCTTGTAGCATTACCTCACCCACTCTTCTACCCGTGATTCATGGGCCCACGAATTTTTGGTATGCCTACCTCTATGCCCTTTCCATATCTGTGAATGCTACTTTAGCATTACCTACTCCCATGTTAATGTCACCTACTGCACCCTCGACATCCGCCACACCTTCGACATCCTGTCACTTCCCAAACTCTGTCAATGCCTTCGACATCTACTATATCTTCATCTACGACTCCTAGTATAGGTATTCCCACATCATTAGTACCTATAAATTTACTAATGCTAGTGTTGTCAACATCCTATACCCCCTTTCAAAATCTGGTCCTTTCTATACCCCAAAATCTTTCACCCATCACCACGAGGGTCTTTACACAAGTTCCTCCCACCTACACCCTACCTCAATAACCACCTGTCACCTCCACTTCTTATTTAGGGTACATGCCTTCATCATCTATTCCCTCTTACATACCCCCATCTTAGTTTTCTTATTCGGCACCACCATATACTAGCATGCCTTCCATGACCCACTCATCTTATCCACCCCTTATACTGCAGGGGGTGTCCCTCAATCTAATCCTATGACAAATCTTATAAAGATGATGATGGATAAGATGTAGACCCTCGAAGCATATATTTTTAGATCTCACAATGCCTTGACTTACAATGAAATTTTTAATGATCCTATTCATCCATCCATACCCATTCACCCTTATCCCACACATTGGGAGTTTCCTAAGTTTAATCAATTTAATAACAAGGAAGACCCTCAACAACATTTGTGATCATTCAAACACATCTATTATTTGATCACCCATGATGATGCCTTGCTCCTTAGGAATTTCCCCATGTCCTTAATAGGATCCACTGTGGATTGGTACACTGCTTTTCCTAGGCACTCATCTTCTATTTTAATCAATTGGTGCACAGCCTTCCTTGATCACTTCTCCATCAATATCTCTAAGAAGGTCTCCATGACTAATTTATACTCTATTCATTAGTACGATGATGAGTCTATCATTGACTTCATCACATGCTTGTGGGATTCATTAATCATCTCATCTTTCAACTTTCACAACTCGAACTGATAGAGTTTTTCACTAAGGCTTGTGTCAGGCACATTTCCCTAACTCTTCAGGTATAAACATTACAAAAATTTGATGAGGCATTCACCATGGCTCGGAGATAGAGATCCATGCCCTTGAATAGGAAAATATTAAGTTACACAACAAGAGTTCTCATTTTAAGTCAAATGACTCCTCTTATAAACCACACCACAATCATTCCAAAAATCCTTCTAAGGAAAAAGGATCTATCAACACGGTGGTCCTGAAAGCCAGCCCCCTCATTCATCAAACCAACCGAAACCTCCTCCTAATATGTCCCCTGTTCATAATTTCTAGTACAAGTATGAAAAAATGTTATACCCCATAGGAGAGCCTTACTCCTCTATGTTGGAAAATATTTTAAAAGTGGGAGCCATCACCCTTCCACCTGTCAAACCACATACTGGTTTTGACCCTTCCTGTCCTGTACCCACATGGTATAAGGAGAATGACTACTGTAACTATCACCACATTAGGGGACATAGTGATGGAAATTGTAAAACCTTCAAGAACATTGTCTAGGAAATGTTAGATAATGGAGATCTCATCCTAGACAACCCTAATACGCCAAAAATCAAAACCTTCATATCTTTAAGAAATATTTTCCAAACCATACCCCTTCATCAAACTAGGTGGTGAGACCTCTAGCAATGACACCAATGTTCACAAGGTTCATGTTGTCTTTGACATAGTACCTATCCCTTCTGCTTAGTTTCCTCCCATCCCATCTATTGAGGAAATTATTGCGAGCTCCTCTACCCTCGAGGAGCCTATTTCACCTACTCCTCTACCCATGGAGGATCCTACCTTGCCTACTCCTCTACCCACAGAGGAGTTGACCCTACCCACTATTTTACCTACCAAGCAGCCTACCTCACCTACTCCATCTATAGAGGAGCTTACCCCACTTATCCCTCCACCTATCAAGGAGCCTGCATTACCCACGCTTATACCCATGGAAGAGCCTATCTTATCCTCTTCTCTACCTAAGGAAGAGTCTACACCACCTACCTTGCTCCCTCCTCGACCCATAGAGGAGCCACTTTTATATCCTCTTCCTGTAAGTGATGCTTCTCCTAGGGTCTTCCAAGATCATGTCAACCTTCTTACATCACTTCTACCTACAAATCCAGAAGCCAAAAACTTCCCTATCTCACAGACCTCAAAATTCTTCATAGGGATTACCACCAAGTCATCATCATCTTCCTCTACCTCTACACCATTCTCTCATTTGGTCAATCACTTAGAGTATGTTGATTACTCCACACTTTAAGGATTCCTTCGACTATCAGTATCCACCCAAATGTAGATGTTGTCCTCGGATACTTCAATTATCTATCCTAAAGTATTTAAGGAAACCAAATCTATCACACTGAGCCGGTCATATCAGCCTTTTCTTCATCAACCTTGCCTTCACCCCAACCTTCACCTGTACCCAAACCTCCATCCACACCTAAACCTTCACCTGCACCTACACCTACCACTACATTAGGGGTCTTGTCAATGCCTAGTCTAGTCCATCCCCTGTGAAGATAGATTTGACCACCTCTTCACAAACCACCACTAATTCTATTCCCGCACCTAAGAGGAAGACCCAACCTCTTAAGCCTCACACCTCGGTTTCTCCCACGCCTTCTTATTCACCTTCACCTCTTCCATAAATCTTAGGCCCACATCCATTGACCTTGGTCAAGCTACCTCTCCCCCAAGGAAAAATTAAAGTGAGGAAACCCACACTCTTGCTTCAATCTTCTATTCTACCCATGCCTTCTTCATCACCCACGCCTTTACCTTCTCTTTTACCTACACCTTTTGCATTACCCTCAACCACAATCTTACCCACACCTCCATTATCACCTTGGTTGACTCACATGCCTACACATTTTGCATCCCCTTATTCTTCGCACACTACTCCAACACCTTTACCAAGAAGGTGCAACCTAAACCAAAAACCACACTACCTACCAAAAAGGTAGTTAAACCGACTCAACCCCAACTCCACCTCTTTCACAAAAATCATCCACACCTTCATCCAAGCCAACTCTGACTTCTCATTGTGACCCATTGGTAGGATCCTATTCTAACATCCTCTCTCGGCTATTAGAAACCTTCACTATCCGACTACCACCTACTAATTCTTATGACCTGCTCAAACCCAAACCAACAGGTTTGATGACTCCAAATATTTGGAATATCATCGCTCACCACCTAATCATGTCGAAAGTTGTAAGGCCCTAAAAAAATTCTCCTTCAACTCTATTCTTCGTATGGTCTCTTCAATGAAGATGAATTGCTGGAGGAGAATTCCATTCCCTCTTCGCCCGCTACCACATGACCTAGCCCTATAGCTACTCAACAACCTTTACTTGCACATACATAACCCTCTTTTCCTCCTCCAATACTGGGTAGCCACTCAATCACGAAAGATAAGGAAAAGAGAAAATTGGTAGCCCATCTAGTGAACATTCACCTACCATTCCACACACACCTTTCCCCAAGGTAACCATACGTGGGATAGATTATCCTATTTCCGACGGATTTGCACATCATTCTATGATTAAACATATTTATCAATATCCTCTGAAAATGTCCTTGTATGACCAAATTCAAACCTCCAAGTATCATCTTCAAGCCCTCATTGAGGTCTTGTAATCTATCAAGGTTCCACCAAATGATCCTACACTTGTGGCCTCTATCTTTACACCTCATCACTTAATATCAAACTTCTGCCCCCTTTACCTCTCCTTAGGTTTATTTCGTCAGTTTTGATGATTTAGAGATTCCCCTATACAATTAGATGATCCCAATCCCGCCCTCTTCATCACTGCTTACATCAATGATACTCATGTTTGATGCATTATGATTGATGGAGGTGCTAGCATTAATATCATTTCTTCCCATGCATACAAACAATTACACATACCCACCCACTGCATGCATAAAAACCATGTTATGTTGTGTTCTTTCAATGATTCCATGAATTCTACCCTTGGCACCATCATCCTCCACATCCACGTGGGTCCCCACACTAGTCCCAAACTTTTCTATGTTCTTGAGGGGAATTTCAATATAATATTCTTCTTGGTTGGCCATGGATTCTGTTATGGGGTGTGTCACTTCAACCCTTCATTTTTTCCTAAAGTTTGAGTATGAAGGGCACCCCTAAACCATTTAGGTGGATCTCTCTCCTTTTAAAAATTACAACATGCTTTATCAAAAAAATTATGTCCTTGTTCTAGTCAAGGATTCTACTATCCCTACCGCTTCATCTTCTTCTGATGCCTCATCTACCACTTCTACCACTATACCTTCCAAATCGGCTCATCTACCACTTCTCGCCACAACCTTCCACAACCAGCCCATCTGTCCCTACATCTTCCACAACTTCCATAGCTAACCCATCTACCAACCCACCTATTTCACCAGTAAATTATTCCTCATCTTCTCTGGATTCAAGTAGCTCATCCATCCTTGTTACCCAAGTATGGACCTCTCGATCCCCTGGTAAGTTTTTTTCAACGCCTTTCCCTGGGAGAGTACTACCTATACAATATAGACACTTTCCTTACTCCTCAGAGTACGGAAGCCTTCACCAACACCCACGTTATGACCATCGTGTAGGATATGTTTTTCCATACGGTCCTCCCCACCTTCGTACCAACTTGACATATGGGGGACTAGACACTTCTTCTTACTCTTCTGAACCACCTACCAATACCTCACCAACCGCCACTTCACCCACACTTTTCTTCATCGATGTGCCTAGAAGGGCTTTGGCTTTGGTCTTTATGAGAAAGGTCGTCACACAGTCATACCTTGCACCACCCAAAAACACAAGACTATTGTGGACTTGGTTTTTCTTCACAACCTCCTCCTAAGAAATCTTGTGGTACCCTCATCAAGGAAGAAAATTAATTCCCACCATCCTCACCTATTGCACCGCCTTGACCCACTGAGTCCATGGATACAAAATCCATCCCTCTTATCTTTTTTTCGTAAACACTATTTCCTTGGGACCGCTGACCTATCATTGTGATGGTGAGGCACGTTCTTCACTTCCTCTTCTTTGTCCGAAATGTTATATGACAAAAACCTTCTATCAATGTCATTCAATGCCGGGATGAATGATTTTATTTGCACCTATTTAGGTGCAAATGATTCTTACATTCACCGGTTGTTACCTTTTGAGAAATAAACCATGTGAATGAATTGACCATAGAGATCAACATTCAAACTCAAAAAAACCCTCGAATTCTAAAGATAGGGCAATATTCATATTTTGTTGAATAAAATTCCTTCACCTCATTCCTTTGAGATCATAACAATGCTTTTGTGTGGTCTTATGCTGATATGAATAGTATTGACCCTCATATCATGGTCCATAATATCATGACTATCCCGACACCAAACATATGAAACAAAAGATACGAAAAATGCATCCACTTATTACCATTCTTGTGAAATAAGAACTCCAACGCCTTATTTTTGTTTCCTTCATTTTACCCATTGATTATCCACTAACCATTCCTTGGCTGTCATGCTCACTTATCGTGATGAGAAACACAGAGAGCAAGTGGTTTATTACATAATTTGTACTCTTTTAGACTATGAGACTAGGTATACTCATGCTGAAAATATTTTCCTAGCCTTGATCTTCATGGCCACTAAAATTTTCCACTACCTACCTAACCACAAAACCTTCATCGTCACCAAAACGGACCCTCTGAATTATATGTATGTTAAACCTTACCAACACCAATGCACCATACATTGGATCATGCTCCTTGTAGACCTAGAATTGGAATTCATTCATCAAAATTATGTTAAGGGAAAAACATTTCTAATCAGTTTGTAGATGCTCCTTTTCCTAGAAATCAATCTTCTAACTTTGATTTTATTGATGAATCCATTGCCATTCTTTCCTTGGATGACACTATTTATCAGATGACCTTATTCTTCAACGGTTTCAAATTTCAATGTTGGGGTGGTGCGGGGTCATCTTCATTCCTCTTGATGGCGATCCTATGCCACTATCCTTTAAACTTGAATTTTATTGCACCAATAACGTAAATCCGACTATGAAACACTTAGGTCTTCAAACTTCTGTAGCCTTAGATTTTAAATACCTTAATATCATTGGTGACTCTCAACTGGTTGTGAACCAAGTCAATGGTTTATACCAATGTCATAATGAGGTCTTTCAAAAGTATAAACATCACATCGACATACTTTTTACCCCGTTTGAAACTTACCTCATTCAAACCAATCTATGATCCAATAAAAAATTTGTGGATACCATGGCTTTCCTCACCTCAAAAATACGTGCCTCACCTTCAGAATCTAATATCTTTGTCATAGTACAATGGTTACAGTCACCCTCTTATCTTATCTGTAGTGTCAATTTTTTGGGAAGAATTCAAACCAACCCACACAACATTTGTTATAAGTGATTCACTGACTACCTCTCCCTTTCAATTATGCCTCCAAATCTCACTCATAATGGCCAAAGATGCTTCCTAAAAAGTTTCTCTCATTACATCATCATGGTGGGTATTCTCTACGAATGTGGCTTTGAAAGTATCCTCCTACGATGCCTCACTGGTTCTGAAATTCCATACACCAATATATAAATCCATGATGGGATTTGTGGTGGACATTTCGTGGATTTTTCATTGCTAAACATATCCTTCATATCATTTATTACTGGTCAACCCTTAACCAAGAATGTTATGAATGTGTCAAACATTGTGTGAAGTAAAGCAAAGCATCATGCTAACCTTCATCATACCCCTAGTCACGCCTTTCAAGATGAAATATAATTTTGGCCTTTATCTCGATGGGGTTTGTATCTCATCAGAGAAATTAAATCTTATTCTTCTCAACATCATCAATGGATCATCAAAGCGATCGAATACTACAAAAATGGGTAGAGGTCGTTCCTCTCATTTCTACCAAAGTCGAAAAGATCTTGGAATTCATATATGATTATATAATTTTTGTTTTGGTGTTCCTCATTACCTTATCACTGACAATGAAAATTAATTCAAAAACAAAACCCTTAATAAACTATGTGAAAACTTTGGAATTCAACTCAATTTCTCTTCACCCTATTACCCCCATGCCAATGGCCAAGCCAAATCGTCTAAAAAAACCCTCAATAAAATTCTTATGAAATTCATGGATGACACTGGTAAGGATTTTTAGAGTAGGTATTTACCTTAGCTCATGTTCACCTAGGTACTTTATTTACCTTTATTGTATTTATCCTCACCCACTTATGTGTGTGGATATTTCTTTTATCTTATTTAGATATTAGGAGATATTATCTAGTTGTTAGGTATAGTTCTTTCCTTGATCTATGGTATTAACTAGATCCTTGATGTCTAGTTCTCTCCTAAATCTATGCTCTTGACTATTTCTTTGATGACTAGTTATTTCCTTGATTTATGGCTTAATCTACAACCTTGACTGGTTCTTAGATTGTTATTCCTTGCCTATTTAAGAAAGGCCCATTCTCAATGTATTGCATTGAGTTCCATAATAATATATGATATTGTTTCTCATTTGTTTTCAAAGGTTTTATGTAAAGTTATTCGCGAATTGCTTTCATCTTCTTGATCGTGGTGTTATATTAGCATCTCGTATTCTTGGCTTGGTACGATCTAGTTATCGTTCCTTTCAAGATTCACACACGCACATTCCTTTTGTCTTATGGGCTTATCACACCAGTATTTATACCTCTACCAATGCCACACCTTTCTCTTTGGTCTATGGTATAGAGGTCGTCTTGCCTCTCGAATTCCAAATTCCATCTCTTTATATATCACTCAAAGATATGCTCTTTGACGATGATTTCCACAAAGAATGTTTTTTACAACTGGAGCTATTAGACGAATGCCATTTAAATTCTCTTGATCATTTGAAAATATACAAAAATGCATCAAGTGTGCCTATGAAAAATGTGTTCATGAATGAACCTTCAAAATCGATGACCTTGTCCTCAAGGAAAATCAACATGTAACCAAAGCAGAGAAAAGTAAACAAGGCAAGTTTTCTCCTAATTTTCTTTGACCCTATATTGTCACCCATACCTATGGATCAGGAGCTTATCATTTATTCTCTCTTGATGGTAAACCCAAAACATGAGACCTTTAATGCTTTGCATCTTCGACTGTTCTATTGTTGAATAAATTATTACATCACTTTAAGTCACTTATATGTTAGTTCCTTGAGCGACCCTTTCCTTTTCACCTACATATTTTTAAAGGCCAATGAATGAAATATAATTGTGTGATTATCTATCACCATTTAGCCTTATCTTAAATATGAGTACCACAAATCTACTCATGGCATGATTCTCATGGATACTTTTCACCCTTTTTAGGATGGAATCCCATGGTCATTCATCACTTGAAACCTCTCTTGCATAGATAATATTTTCATGTTATGGTTTTTCCTCCTAAAAGAGGCCTATACTCCTTCATAGTCTTGTCCATGACTTCAAGTCCAAAAATAAAAGTGAAAAATATATGGGATGAGAAAAAAATCTAATCCTTGCAAATAGATGATTCCCTAAAAAAGGACATCTATCTCTCTGTCTATTGTTATAAGTAGAATTCTCCCGTGAAGGACCACTATAAAAAGTTAGCCACTTATTGCACTTAGTTTATCCAATAAAAAGAAGAGTAGCATGTATCTCTCAAATAAAATTATCTTGGATCTTCTCGCATAGATCAATTTCACAAATATCTCAAGGAGAACCTATTAATCCCAATATAGACTTCCTGCATTGATCAATCTATACAAACAAAAAGAAAAATTCAAGAAAAATTACAAAATTTTGGTCATGGACTTACCTATTTTTGTTTTGGGTATCTTGCAGAAGTGGCATGTTATCTCACAATAAGGTTATGCTTAACAAATCCCTTTACCCTACCTTCTATTTATTTACTCTAATCAAATCAAGGGACGTGGTATGCATTTTAGACATTGTGATCATGTAACTTCTTTCAGCTCTAGACTTGTTGCTCATGCAGTGTATCTTGGTACTTGTGTTCAAAAAGTCTTAGGGTATGACAATTACAGTTCTTGTAAAATGTGGGCATGCCACTTCCATTTGGTATCTTATCTATTTACTCATTTTTTCTTCACACAAGAAAAGACCATCAAACTTTAATTAACCATAACACCTTCATCTATGCCTATGCTTAACTCACCTTGCATATTACCTATTCAACATTCGACCTTGCCTATTTTTAAAAATACCTTACCCAACCAAATTATTATAACCTACTTTCCCAACCTACCTATCTAACTTACCTACCCCATTTACCTAATCCAATCTCATTCTTCCCTGGTTTAAGGGAGAACTATATTGGCCTGAGGCCCCTTTCGTAAGGGCTATGTAGGCAGCACTCCGAGGGCATGGGGCCCTTGGAGGTTAAATCCTTTTCCATCAATATTTTCACCCCACAATTTTATTTTCCCCCAGAAAAAAACTTAGTTTATTAGTTTCCATAAACATTATAACTTGGAAACTAACACAAAACAAACCACACATCATCCCAATATCACAACTCATAAATACATTACCAAGCATGCCTAAACATCTAGTTTTTATAACATCAATAAATTGAAATTAAAAAAACCATGCCTAAGCATCTACTTTCCATGACAACAATATAATGGAAATGAAAACAACTCATAAATACATTACTAACCATGCCTAAATATCTAGTTTCCATAACATCAATAACTTGGAAATTAAACCAAACCATGCCTAAGCATCTACTTTCCATGACAACAATATAATGGAAATGCAAACAAATCATAAATACATTACCAAACATGATTAAACATCTAGTTTCCATGACACCAATATAATGGAAATGAAATCAAATCATACAACCATAACCAACCATGCCTACATATCTAGTTTCCATAATAACAATACAATGGAAATAAAATCAAACACATCATATGTAAATATCATCATCAAATATATAACTGGAATGTATGTGTGTCAATACATGTATACATAGATATAAATAATGAGTGTCTCTCAAAACCTCTCATATACATCTCACCTCTTTGCACGCAGCCGGTATATATAAAGTCAAAAATAAAAAATGACAAACATATCAATCATCTCGCTAATCTTTAGGAGGGCCCGACACCTCTACTACTATCTCATGTCCCCTCTCCTAGACCCAACCTCTTTGAACTGGTCACCTCTCGATGGCCCCGCCCATATGACTAGTGGCTCCCTCGAACTACTTGTTCTATGAGTCCATGAGCTAGTCCTCTCATTGGCTTCTTCTGTGATATGTACTCGACATATTAAAAAACTTGGAGACCGGAATTTGTAATCCAATCGATAATACCTAGCTTCGGCCATATCATTTGTATAACTATCCATGAATATCACATGGGGAGGTGTCATCACTCTAACCCTAACTAGTGGCCCTTGTCCTTGTACTAAGCAGCCCCTGTCTTGCTACCTATAAAATGGGACCTTGTCTTGGTACATGTTCCTATACAATGAGACCTTGTCCCACTACCATTCCCTATGAAACTACTAGTTGTTCCTATAATGTGGCCACTTGTGCCTATAAATTAGTCACATGAGCCTCGCAATCCTACAACTTGCCCCCTATCCCGCCATGGCTATGTCACAGGGCCTCGTGCCTACATTTGGGGTGTGTGCTAGATGTCCCCGTAAGGTGGCCACTTGTTCGAGCCCGAGGTAGATACCATTATAAAGTTGTCACCTACCTACCCCTATAACATGCCCCTTTGTATTATAATAGTAGCCAAGTCGACTTTCTTGGTCTCAACAAAGGCTGCATGTAGTTGGGCTATCTACCAACGCAGCTTGTACCTATCAGTCATTCTCGTATCATCAATCCACCTATGAAAACCTACTTCTCCGCCTTGTGGGATTTTCTGGATGTGGTGGAGATAATGGTATCTCAACATCATCTCTGTGGTACTGTGGAAAGGGTAGAGGCACATCCTACTACAAACAAGAAATGGCATTTGACTTGGTTAACTCGGTATCATCTCGTGCTCCCGGTTCATCATTTATGTATCCATTAAGCCACCTAGAAGCTTACTAGATCCTCCACCATGCCTCCATATGAAGGGAAATATATATAAGGCCACAAAAAATATCAACTGCTAATATGCCATCTAACAATCACCTGTAATATGTCACATCTTGTGACACCTCATCCACCCTAGGATGTGCTCCTATCGGTACCCACCTCCTAAACCCTACTCTATAGACACCTTTGAACCAATCTGTCATGGAAAGCCTGGTGGACGTAGACACACTATGTGCTCGTAGGCCTAACAATGAAGAAGATAGGTGCAACACACACCAAACCACCAAATCCTCCTATAGGCCCACAACTCCTGTAAAGTTGTACCAAGTATGCTGGTGCCCATGAAAAACAAACTCTCTCCTCAATCATGTCCTCCAAAACTCCCATCAATGCATGTGGAAATCTCCCACCCTTTGAGTCAGTGGAGTGCAAAACAGCCAATCCTCACCATCATCAACACCACTAATCTCATCTCTTATGGGGTGTGCGACATACATATATCCATAGATAATGCTAGCACTATGATAAGACAAAGCTCCCATGGCCTCTCTAAACATTATAACCATAGGATTGAATGAATCATCTGAAGAGATCTGATATAATGGCTCCCCAACAATAGGTAGCCTCAAGATCCTATAGACATCCTCTAGAGTGATTGTCATCTCTCTTTCGGTAAGTGGAATGTGTTGTTCACTGGATCCCATCTATAGATGAGAATGACTATCATGTTGTGATCTTGGACTATCGTCCTATAATGTATAATGAAACCCAACCCAACATCCCTCATATGTGCCCACTCATCCTCTATGACACTCGATCAAGGCTCGCACCAAAAGAGGCAAAGCAGCCTATCTCTCATCATCAACTTCCCGACGTGGCTACATCATCACCATTCAAACATGTTAATAAATTGGCCATTTTGATAATTTATTTTACCCTACCCAACCCAATACCTACCTACACCTTTCCTAGCCTACCCACCTTTACCCAACCTACTTGCCTTATCGTACATTCTATCTAGCCTAATCATCTACACTTTCTCTGTTTCATTCCTTTTCCCCCTTCACCTATTGCCTTAAATTTCCCTAACCCACCCATTCTTACCTAACTTAACCCTCACCCACCCATTCCTACTTAAATTAACCTTAACCCATTCATTCCTACCTAAATTAAACCTAACCTACCCCTCCCTTACTTTTTCACTTTCCCAATTTCCTTTTTCTTAAACTTGGTCACTTTTAATAGTGACTGACATCAGTCACCTTGACCAATACTAGTCCCCTTTAACCCTACCGATGTTGACCAATTCCGACCAACATTGGTCACCTGAGTTAGTTAGGCCCTAGGGATGAATCCACACATCCCCAAATTTTAAAAATTGATTAAAACACCTAAAATAACTAGAAAAACCACCCCAAATTACCTCTACATTCATTTACCACCTAATTAAACTACATTTTACCCTACCCATACCCAATTTCACCCAATTTTTACAAAAATTTAATTCCATTTCAAAATCCAAATTATTCATTTATCTACCTTAGTTTTAACCAAAAACATCAATAAAAATTGAATCCTACCTTTACTTCACTCCATCTCCGTGGTGAGATGTCGTGTATCTATACTTGGAGGTCCTCCATCACCCTCTCTTGCCTTTGTCATGTATAAATCACTCTCTTAGCTCTCAACCAATCAAATCATTCAGGTAGATCTCATGGGCCCACAAATTTCACACCAAAAACCAATAAATTCTCACCAACACACTCAAAAGGATAACTCTATAATTTCCTTCACAAGTGTTTTCTCTCTCACAATCGTTTTCACCAAGTTCAAAGGTTCAAATGATCTTTTTCCATGTGAATTTTTGTTTTAACCCAAATTTATCTCAACCGACGTCGGTCGGGTCGTGTGCTAGGTGAACGGTGTTGGTCATCCTTATCAACATTAGTTACTCTTAACAAGTATCAATCACCCTATCTAAACCAAATAGGCCTCCTTTTCCCAAAATTTTACTGCAGGATGCCATTTTCTTGCTTCCCTAACCTTACCAACACCTGCTAGGTTCACCTAATGACCTTATCACCTTACCCTCTCCCTACATTTACGAAAGGGAAAAGGTTTCCCTACACCTCGGCCTTACCTACGTCCTTACCTATACACACACCCTAACCTCACCCACCGAAAACTCCAATTCACTTCCTCACCTGTACCTTACAATGACACTAATCATGTTGTTCACCACGGCCTTGCCTTGCCTTACGCCATGATGTTTATCTAGAAAAGACAAAACCTTTTGGTGCTTTGGAACACACATAATACCCATTCCTACACCGATCCTTGTTGTATTTCTAGGACCATATCCTATACCTTGGATACCAAGACCACATAAACCTTGTTTGGATAAACTAATGACCTTTGATGACGTAGAGTTTGTGCACTCTTCAGCCTAGTGCCTTATCTAATTCTACATGTGTGCATGGATTTGAATACCCCCATCTATTACCCACACTAATATTACCATTCCCTACATCCACACCATACCTCCTTTTTCATCACCTACTAATTTTTCAAAACTATCGCCAATTCTTCCTGTTCCTCCATCGGTTCCTAGTTTGGGGATCACCTCCACATATAATTGCAGAAACCTAGCCTTCACCCATACATGGGGCAACCGCTATTTCTTTTGTCATCATCACTTATCGGTACAAGATACACGAGAATAAGAGGAAAATGTAGACACCAAAATTTGGTCATAACCCTTCTAGCCTCTTACAATTAATTAATTTGACATACACCTAACCATGACCCCTCCTCACATCATTATTAATTTAATCACCTAAATTAAATTAATTTCCACCTCACCTAGCCACCTCAGCCCTCCACCTCACCTCATTGCCTCACCATTGACACCTTTCAAGCCTTGACCAAATCCCCACTCCCCTTAACTAACTAGGACTTATTCTAACCCTAACCTTAATTACCTATCATTCCTCTAACCAACTTCCCACTCCATTTAGCACCATTCCACACTCTTGACCTTAATCAATTTTGAATCATGCCAAAATTGGGAAGAAAAGCTATTTTTGGAAAAGTATGACCTTTTCTCCCTAACTGATGCCGATTATTCCTCGACCGACGCCAATCACCTAACCGCTGTCGGTTCCTTTAAAAAGGAATTTCCAAACCTTTACCCGAGTTCAAGAAGTTCACTTCCCATCTCTTTCAAATTCTATATCTTGATTTTTCTAGCAATATTACAATATAACAGAGGACCTTACAATGTTTAGACACCACACCATTCATCAACAAATTAATCTAGAGCTCCAATGCACTCACAGGGAAGCATCGTGCCTTCTTGCTTTCACCGCATTTATTTGGGACCACTTTGTGCTGCAACCATCATCACCCACTATTATTCATTTCCATTTCACAAGTACATTTCTTCTTTGTCATTAGTTTTAATAGATTATTTATTTATTAGTTATCTATTTCATTTCACCCTCTACCATACCCGGATCTCTCCCACAACACCTCCATCCAACCATCTTCCCAAAGAACCTTCATACCTTGCCCAAACACCCATCTTATCACCTTTGAGTCTTCTTAAAAATCCCATGACCTCACCTAAGCCTCCCTCACTCTCTGGAAATCACAGAGAGTGTCAAACCTCTCATTTTTAACATTTCTACTTCACTACCCCTACCATCCCCGGTCACCCAACCGATGTCGGTCATTACCAGGTGCCGGCATCGGTCACCCAACCGACACCGGTGTCTATGACTGGTAATTTATCCCAGACCAAAAAGCTAATTTACCTACCCAAAACCTCTCAAATCTTCCTAGAATCTCACCCAGACTTCCCTAACATCCTCTGTCATACCCACAGACCTCAAACAACCAACCACCCTCTTTATATTTAGTCTTGTATGCATTTATTTAGACTAGATTTAATTTACTATGCTTGTGTAGGATACCTAAACTATACAACTATAGTAGGTCTCTCTATTTCATGTTCTTTATTAGCATTGATTTGTCTTAAAATGTGGATTGACAACCTTCTAGGAAGCACCCCACTTCCTAGATCTAGCCTCTACTAGGCAATCCACCAACCGATGTTTTTAATGTTATCTTGTGGTCTTGTTTTATATTCAGAGTAGTCCTTCCGAGAAAAACATGAGTTCTTCACATGCATCATGGTCTTCTACAACGCATGTAACCCATATTCGACGTCAGAGGTAAAACTCGTCGCCTTTACCCTTATCTATTTCATATGCAACTTTGTGGTGAAACAATGAGAGGTAAAAGATGCATTTTTTTTTCACCGCATTTTGAAAACTAGAAATGGGTAGAGAGATGAGATAAAAACATTACATTTTCCCAAAAAAAAAATTTATCAAACAAAAAAACCAAATAAAGATTCATGACATCATGTATTAGTGCCTACATATTTTCCCACCGAAGAATTAACTTAATGTTGGTCCACAACCGTGTTTTTGAGTTTGCTACTAGATTGTGAAATGTCCAAATTTAGTCCAAGTGGTTATAAAACCATGTTCAAAAACTAATTCCCGATGGTCAAAGCACCACGATACCAATCCTATACATTCACCTATATACAGGGAATTTATTGGAGTTAGCTAAACTTAGATTTGGTGAACTCGGGTACAAATGACGAATAATTTTATGGGGTCACCGATCATAGTAGGACTAGCTTAGTATGGTCATTCAACGATCGAAGGTGTTGTAACTTACCCCAAAAATTTGTAATTTTTTGAAAATTTTCAATTTTTTGGGTTAATCTGTTTCCTTTGTCAAATTTTTTTCCCTCGAGAAGTATTCAAAAGTGGAAAATTGTCCAATAGTTAGTCTTTTTGGTGTTTTTGGGGATAATTCCTTTATATTGCAGTTATTTTGGGTTTATTTGAAACAAGCGGTACATGTTCTATCGGGGATTTTTCCCCCACATTTCCTCTTTTCCTACAATTCTATTTTTATTTTTTGTGCAAGAGTTTTAATGTTTCGGGGAACATATTTTAAGTCCTTTGTGTTGCGGTGATTTTGACGGTTGGCGTCCCTCGAGTCCCTTTGTTTCTGAGGGCCTTACATTCCTTGAAATCCCAATGTATTTGCACTTTCCTTTGTGTCATTTATATTGTGGAGGTTTTGGGTATTTTGGGGACTCATGACCCTTATGTCATCTAGCCCTATGTTCCCCACATTTCCATCTTCCCCGCACTTTCCTTCATCTCACAAGCTTTTGTTTTCAAGTTTACTAAGTGTTTCCTTGTATTATGGGGTTTACAAAATTTTAAGGAACTCATGACTTGTGTTCCTTCTAGCTTGTTGTTCCTTGTATACTCGCTCTTTCCGCACTTGTAATCCCTTTATGTATGTTGCAAGTATTTCGGGAGTTTGAGCCCCTTATCTCCCATATTCCCCTAGGTCTTGATTTCTCCAAAAACCCATCATATCCGCATCATAAAGAAAATTGATAAATTGTTCCACATGTTCTCTCATCCTCCGCATTACACTAAAACCCTAAAATGACTATTTTACAATCCATTTCTCTAATGGGAAACTATAAAACGGGTTAGGGTAATTCATTTTTATCATTTGAGTTGAGAATTTAAGCAATGTTCTATGCTCCATGCCCCCAAGGACATTTCTATCCATAAATCTATATTTTCTCAACCATTTTTAAAAATTTGAGTTGCGTTAGGATCCTGAGGAGACTTCCATTCTTCCTGCGATAGAGGTAAGCCTTTCAAGATCCCCTAGTGTTTATTTGGTGTCAAATTGAGTGTCATGCCCTATTACTTTATTCCTCATGAGAATCCTTGTTAAAGCCCTATCCTTCTAAGGTGTCTTCCATCTTCCTTTCCACCATGAAGTTTTAGTACAGGGGTTATAAACACATATCCTTTCTTAAAACATCGCTACCTAGTATTGGGGATAGTGAGTTTGGAATGTTGACCTTAATGAATTATGGGCTTGCATTTCTAGAGATAAGCCTACTCCTTGGCGTAATGCATCTAAGATAGTGGGATTTCTCATGCCACCGGTTTCCATCTCACCGTACAATGTGAAGATACTATTCTACCTTATGTGTCCTATTTTGATGTAGATAAAAAGGAACTTAAAGACCTCCAAAGAAAAGTAATTGCTAAATTATATGTCAACTATATAAATGCTACCTTTATAATCCCCATCATTGAAGATTCCAATACTCGACCATGGTGTAGGCTCAAAGCATTTCCGAGCAAGAAAAATAAAAGTACAAGGAAATGATTGTTAAATCATGGCTTAAAACCCTAAAAAGAGGTGCTTCTAAAATACCAAAGGTCATGTATATAGCATATTTTAAAGAATAATTATATGATATAATCACTTTATTGTCTATATTAATGGGCATCGCCTCTACCAATGAACTTTAGTTTTGGATGTGTTAACATAAACATCATTTGTGAAAGGAAACAAAGCTTAAACTGGGTATAAATAATATGTGAGAACCTTAGTGAACAATTGGCCAATTTACAACAAAGAAAGACATTCTACATGACCTCATACCTCATGTACAAAATTGCAAAGATACAGGGGTATGGTTGTGTCTATCTCCAATGGAAGATAAGATGAATGAACCGGTGTATGAATTCTAACCAAGACTAACCTTTGAAAACAACAAACACCATTTTAGAAGAGTCAATGATGCCTTCAAAATGTATATTGTTAGAATCTTAGAGGGAAATACATTTGAGAGGGTGTCTGCTGAGGCCAAACAACTAATTTCAACATATGGTAGTTTATTCATTCAATTTAGGATATTTTCCTATTTTAGGTTAGTTGGGTTTTAAGGTGCACTTAAAAACTCCCCATGTATTGCAATGAAAAGATAGTCATGTTATGTCAAAATCACATCACCCATGAATGCTTGAATGTGGATAATTATGTAATTAATGAAACTTGACAAACATGGGATTGTATCGGGTGCGGGACCTTGCAATTAAGACATTCTACATGACCTCATACCTAAAGTACACAATTGCAGTATATAGGGGTTGGTTGGGTCTATCTCCAATGGATGATAAAAATAATGAACTAGTGTATGAATTCTACCCACATCTAACCTTTGATAACAAAAACACCATTTTAGAAGAGTCAATGATGCCTTCACAATGTATATTATTAGAATCTTAGAGGGAAATACAACTGAGAGGGTGTTTTCTAAGGCCAAACAACTAATTTCAACATATGACAATTTTTTCATTCAATTTAGGAGATTTTCCTATATTAGGTTAGTTGGGTTTGAAGGTGCACCAAAAAAACTCCCCATGTATTACAATGACAAGATAGTTCTTGTAGAGGTTTGCAGATAATTTGACATGTTGCATAGAACATGTAGAGACAAAAATATCACATGCATCAATTCCCAATCTCTTTGGGGAATTATACTTGTAGAACAACCTTGGATGCTCAAAATGTGGAAAGAACAATTATTGCATTCAATTTTTACACATTCCATAAGAGATCCTATTTTGATATCAAAGTTTTTATCTCCAATCACCACAGAATGAGTTATTATCATTTTCATGTTATGGAAGACTATTGGGAGGACTGTTCAAATTAATATGAGGTGAGAAGAGGGTATTTTGGTCGTATTTATCTAGAACATATCAAATATTTCATTATATATAAAGTACCATAGGATTTTCCAGATGACAATCAAGATCTCGCATTCTCTTGAATACGTAAAAACTATTCAACACACACCTCTTCTCACCATAAATTGGTTTTAAAAGGAGAAGCTTGATATTTTGGAAATAATTAACCCAGTATTGGTAAGGATAAAGGTTTTGTTTGACAAGAAGATGAAAGAATACATGACAGGTTTGACACAACATTCTTCTCAAGGAGAGTTTACATCATAGAAGGAAGTTTGTGTTTCATTTCTGAAGTACATACTCAATCAATGACTTCTCCTTTTCCTATGGAATCTATCATCAAAGTGTACTCTAAGAAGGATAAAGATGATAAGATTGAGAAAGTTGAAGAGATAGTTGCAAAAGAAGAAAAAACAACCCCTTTCTCAAGAAACAATAGAAAATATTCAAGAAGTTGAACTAATAATTCAGCTTTCAAAATAAGAAGAAAAATGAATAGAGGAACATGAAGATAAGTAACTATGATGGCGAGAGCACTAAAAAGAAGAAGATAAGGAAGATAAGGTGGAAATTGTGGAGCTAATTTATGGAAATATGAGCATCCCCAAGCTCAAATCACCAACCAAGGAAGTGTCTTCTTATAGTATTGAGACACCCACTCTAGAAGTATCTGCTGCCCAAACTCTTGGTTCTCTTAACACACTTGCATTGGGCCCACTTTTTGCTCCACCTTCTAGTGATTCCTTCACATGGGTTCAGCCCATGATTGATAGTAGGAAGAGAAAGACACCTTCTTGAGCCATTTCTCCAAGTTTTGATGCTTTACCTTACCTCCTTGGTACCACTCCCACTCCTCTAGATAAAAATTCCAAAACTACTTCTAGGCTCATTTCTTATTAAAGACATCAACAGTTTCTAGAGATAGCAAAACAAAGAGGATAGAAACATGAAAAGATATCACTATTGTAGATCGTGAGCTAACTATAATTCCACTTTGAGAGTCTACTCATGAGGGAGAAGTGCATAATTTGAAATAAACAATCTCCATAGTCATTGAGAGGGTAGAAAAAGGTAAACAAACATAGGAGCAACTAGAAGAACAAGTACAAGTTCTTTCTGGTTTCATCAAATCTTTCCTTTCAGTGATAAATTTCTTGATCCTAATCCTCTCTCCTCAATTCCTCCTCCCACTATTATATCTAATGAATATGTTCAAGAAATAAAGGATATTCATAAATATGTTGTCATATGGTAAAACCATTGAGGCAATGGTTAAAGGGATGTTAGTTTCTAGATTGAACTTCATAGATGAAGCATATAAAGTGATACAGAGCATGATCTTGGTAGCCTTGATGAGAAATAAAGTTTAAATAAGCCTCGAAAGGCATTGAACATATATACTATAAGTTTTCAAGGTTTTCCCTCCATCATATCATTATTGTAGTTCAAATTTGTATGTACATTGTAATAGTGAAGGTGAAAATCATTGTAATAAGTGGTAAATTATCAAGTTTGACAAGTAGGAGTGGTTGAATAGGTAGAAATGAGTTTTCATGAGGTAGATAAGGTCATGAAGACCATAAAAAAAGGTTTGTAACAAGTTGTGAGGTGTTTTAGATGAATATCATCCACATTTGCTATGTTTAGAAGCATGGTTGAGCTTTCCTAGGGTAGATTCAGTCAAACTAGGAACTAGTTGAGCTTCTTAAGGGATTATAATAGGTCTACAATCATGAATTTAGGAATAATTCGAAGGGGAAGATATTGTAATAGGTTGTTAAAGGATGAATTAAAATGGTATAATGATTAGAATGAATAATATTCTTTTGTTTTAGTGAATTTAGCATGTTTCTTATGGATTGTGTTGAGGGAATGTACTGCAGAACATTGGGTATGAAACCCTCACTACCATTTATATGTTAAATTTCTCTTGACTGTTAATATAGAAAGATTATATAGGTGTTAGGAATGTAACCACTATTTTAATAGATCTTGAAAGTCTATGGTGTGGCTTTTATGGCTAATTATTTTCTATCGTGCTCGATCTAGGGCTTCTCATAACTTTTGATTGCATTGATGAATTTGGATAACATTTTTAAATTATCTCTATCTTAATATGAAATAGATATCCTCTAATATTTATGGTGATTGGGAAAGTGCAGTTGGAAATATCGTTAACAAAAATCTCGATATAGAAAAAGAAAACACAGTGAATTGTATGAGGGAAATTTGAAAAAATTGGGATATGTCAAGAGTAAGTATGATCTAAGATGAGACCTCAGAGTCCATTAAGGAATAGGAATGAGTTTTATAAGGAGTTATGAAGAAATTACCACTATTATTTTGGTACATGACTAACTCGTACAAGGTTTAAGACTTCATTATATCACTAAAACCCTTGTCAAAGAAAGATAGTTGGGGACAATGTGCAAGAACCAATGCATAAGCATTGAAGTTCATCCTAAAAAACATGAAGGGGACCTAAAATCATGATACTTGTGTCTTAAAAGGTACTAAACATGAGTTTGATACCTTATTTGGGGTTAAGAAAGGCTACAAAAATCCTTGTGGTAGAGTATTAAGGAAGCATGAAGGAAAACAAGTGCTTGATCTCTCATTAGTGAGTTTGATCATTCAAAATGATGGATACAACATGGAAAAGGAAGTCTATAGATCATGGAACTAAGGCATGAAGCCTTTCACTTGCATTTCAGGGATTGAGTTAGACATACAAGAACTATGAGAATCTTGGGGTAGAATATTAAGAATTCTAAATGAAGACCAATGCCATAGAATTTATGAGGAAGCCAAATCCTTTGATATTATGCCTAAAAACTGGTAAAATAGGTATGAATCCTCTAATATGGTCAATGTTCAATATGACCATGTCGGTGTCAAATGCATAGGACAAGGGGTCTAAATGGTATGTTATAATAACTAGCTTGCTCTTGAACCGCATGATAATGTAGTGCATATAAGGAGAATGAATTGATGGTCTTCAGTCTAATTTAGGCTGATTTGAATGAAATATCAAGAAGTAACTACCCTTATCCAATGACTAGCATGATATGAGAAAGGAGGAGTCAATTATGGACCTAGTACAATACAAGGAAGTACTATATTGTACTATATTAAAAAGAGGGTATTCTTCAAACAGGTATGGTGGACTACAATTACTAGTAGAATCTCCATTTGAATGTCATGGATAATAGATGAAAATCAAGATTAGTGGAAGAACAGAGAGTGTGAACTCATTATGGATATAGAACTTTATTGGATTCTGACAGTGAGTTATAGTATTCAGAATCACTACATTAAATACTACTAGGACAATTCATTGAATATCAGGGTAGGAGGAATGAAGTCTTATACATGCATTTATCAGTATCAAGGGCTCATAAAAAGATGAAGCCAATTTTGAAGTATTTTTCATGATTACATGATTTTAAATTAGTCTTAAAACTTACATGAGGACAGAGAAAGGTGTACTTACATAAGAAGGAGTCAAAGCTTACTTTCTAGTGGCTTAAGAATTATCATTAGACCATGATATGCTCATCATGGTGGATCAACTAAGATAAGAAGGAACATCATTTTGGTATCAGAGAAGTGATACCTTAGTATATTTTATGAATTTCTAAAGTGATTTAAGTTATTATCTCTTTCATTTTATATAATTTTTATAATAATAGGATGACAATGTGATGTAAGGTTACAAGTAGGTGAAGGAAGAAGTGAAGTGTGGCTGAGGTGAAGCCCAAGAAACTACAACTGGCGGCAGAGAAGAGGAGTAAGCCAAAGAAGGTTGTCTTAAATTTCATTAGAGCTTCAGATAGTGAAAACGTTGTGAGAAAGAAGGAAGAGGTAGTCAAAAGTATCCAAGAAGGAGTTTGCATAAGAGGGAAAGAGGCTACAATATAAGGTGATAGAGACTTGGATAAGAGAGAGAGACCATGGAAGTTAAACAATGGATACAGTAATAGTTTTGCTGTAAGCATTGTGAGAGATGAGAGTGGAAGAAGAAAACAAGAGGAAAGAGATGAAGATGGAAAGGGAGATTATTGATATAAGGAGGTAGATTGAACTCTTGGAGGATAAAATATTGGAACAAGAATTGAGTATAGGGATGATGAAGACCCTATAAAATAATATGAAATGCTAACTTATGGGGGATATGAAGAGGATGACAATGAATAGGTTAACATGATAGATGCACATGAAGAGTTAAGCTTCATGAGTGAGGAATGTGGAGATTTTTACAAAGATGAGACAAAGTATGAGTGGTCTAGTGAAGATGAAGAAGAACCACAAAGAGAAGTGAATAAGAATGATGTGAATTCCATTCAAAGGACATTTTTGAATACTAATACTTTGTTTAAGTCTTATTTTGTAGGTATAAAGGAAGCCTTTCCAAGGAAAACATCATGACGCCTATGGCTAATAGATCAAGAAAAGATTCCCTGACAGAAGGACAACAAAGAATGCATTTGAAAGAATTCAAACATGAAGGTATGCAACAAGTAAATAAGAATAAAGAGCAAAACATGAGCATAGAGGATATTTCAAGGGAACATGGATACATAGTGCCCAAGTGGCTCAAGAAGAAAACACCTAAGCAAGAATATGAAGACCAAGGAGGTGTAGGAACATTCCAAAATATGCATATGGAGGTAAAGAGACTAATGAGCTAGTTATTTCTCCAAGAAGATGTTAGAAGAAGGTTTCCATTTCAAGTGAGGTAAAAGAAATGAGAAACAAAGGTAGAAAAATTGAATTTGACATACTAGTTGATGATATTTCAAGCATGATTAGTGATAGTGATGAATGTATGCCTGAATTTTGTAAAGAAAATATGGGATGGAATAATATGGAAATAAGTCATAGAGGTAAAAAGTGTGAAAATGGAAAATTCTTGGAAGAAGTACAACAATTTTTAAATGTAGACCCGAAGTGTAATGAATATCATGAAGAAATTGATGATTTATTGTTGTAGCAGGAAGAATTAAAGGTGATAGAAACATTGTATGCATGTAAAATCCATCTCATCAATGAAGAGTTGATGGAGACATGGAAGAATAGTGAAGGTAAACCTCAAGATGATGGAGTGAATCTTGTTTATGATGAAAAGGTAAAGCATGAAGGTTTGAAATCAGATTGTGTTGATGCTAACATGAATGATATAAACCTTATTCAAGAAATGATGAATTTTTAACAAGAAGGAAATGAATTTGTTTATGAGAATATGGAAAAATTACAGGCTGAAATGAATGCATTAGAACATGTTATTTATCATGGAGAGGTCAATGATTTTCATAATGAAGATAAGAGTAATGGGAATGAGGAAAATGAGTCTCAAGAACTATTTACTAAGTAGGAAGGATGGAAGAGGATAACATAGTTGAATGAGGGGTTAAATGAGAGATGATGTATGCTAGAGAAGCTTGGAAATGAAGCAAAAGGACAAAGTTAAAAATACCAAATTTAACTTGGTCAATGAAAAAATAAAAGAAGAAAAAGAAGAGCAACAACATGAAGTCAAGCAAGAAGCTTCATGGCTTCAAAATTTTGTATCTAAGGTTACTTTTAGTGTTGTGTATATAGGTATAGTAGCTGATAAGGTGGATGAATCTCATGATTACATGAGAGAGCTCTTGAAAATAAGAGAATAAGATGATCTTGAAGACATGAATGGAGATGAAGCAACAATATGGAGCTTAGTAAATGAGAAGTAGACAAGAAGAGGAAAATACAAGAAGAGACAAAGGAGTAAGAAGATGAGATATAAAGAATACACCAGAAGAAAAAATAGCCCGAACAAGGAAAACATGGGACCTAGGTATAGATCAAGGAATAAGAAAAAGATGAAGACTCATGAGCAAGAGCTCATGAAAACTTTCAAGTTGGATAGCCTAATGTAGGAGCATCATCATGGTAGCCTTGATGGGCAATAAAGTTTGAATAATCCTCTAAAAGGAATTGAACATATACTATAAGTTTTCAAGGTTTTCCCTCCATTATATCATTGTTGTAGTTCAAATTTGTATGTGCATTGTAATAGTGAAGGTGAAAATCATTGTAATAAGTGGTAAATTGTCAACTTTGACAAGTAAGAGAGGTTGAATAGGTAGAAATGAGTTTTCATGAGGTATATAAGGTCATGAAGACCATAAAAAGAGGTTTATAATGAGTTGTGAGGTGTTTTAGATGAAGATAATTCACATATGATATGTTTAAAAGCATGGTTGAGCTTTCCTAAGGTAGATTCAATAAAACTAGGAACTAGTTGAGCTTCTTAAGGGATTAAAATAGGTATATAATAATGAATGGAGGAATAATTCTAAGGGAATATTTTGTATTAGGTTGTTCAAGGATGAATGAAGATGGTATGATGATTAGAACAATGCATTTGCTTATGTTTTAGTTAATTTAACATGTTTCTTATCGATCGTGTTGAGGAATGTGCCATGACGGTGGGTATGAAACTCTCACTACTATTTCTTTGTTAAATTTATCTTGACTATTAATATATAAAAATATATAGGTGTTAAGGAATGTAACCACTATTTTTGTAGATCTTGAAAGTCTATGGTGTGTCTTCTATGGCTAATTATCTTCTCTCGGGATCAATATAAGGTTTCTCATACCTTTTGATTGCACCAATGAATTTGGATAATATTTTCAAATTATCTCTGTCTTAATATAAACTAGGATCCTACAAGCTTGATAGTGATTTGACAAGTGCAGTTGGAAATATCATTGATGTAAATCTCTAGCTAGAAAAAGAGAACACAATGAACTATATGAGGGTAATTTGATGCTAATTTGAACAAATTGGGATATTTCAAGAGTAAGTATGATCTGAGATGAGACCTTAGAGTCCATTAAGGAATGGTAATTAGTTTTATAAGGATTTATGAAGACATTACCAAAAATTTTGGTACAGCCGATTTGTACATGGTTTAAGACTTCAATAGATCACTTAAGCCCTTGTTAAAGAAAGAAAGTTGGGCACAATGTGTTAAGAACCAATGCATAAGCATTGAAGGGCATCCTGAATAACATGAAGGGGACTTAAAATCATGAGACTTTAATCTTGAAAGGTACTGACATTGATTTTGATACCTGATTTGGGCTTAAGAACAACTATAACAAGTCTTAGGGTAGAGTATTAGGAAGCATGAAGGAAAACAAGTGTTTGATCTCTCATTGATGATTTTGATCATTCAAAATGATGGGTATAACATAGAAAAGGAAGTATATAGATCATGGAACTAGGGCATGAATCCTTTCACTTGCATTTTAGGGATTGAGTTGGACATACAAGAGCTATGAGAATCTTGGGGCAAAATATTAAGAATTCTAAATGAATATCAATGCCATAGAATTTATGAGGAAGCCAAATCCTTTGATATTATTCCTACAAACTGGTAAAACATGTATGAATCCACTAATAAGGTCTATTTTCAGTATGACCATGTTGGTGTCAAATGCATAGGACAAAGGGTCTAAATGGTATGTTAGAAGAACTAGTTTTCTCTTGAACTACATGATAATGTAGTGCATGTAAGGATAATGAATTGATGGTATTCAGTATAATTTAGGCTGATTTGAATGAAATATCAAGAAGTAACTACCCATATCCAATGGTTAGCATGATATGAGCAAGAAGGAGTCAATTTTGGACCTAGTACAATACGGGACAACACTATATTGTACTAAATTAAAAGGAGGGTATTCTTCAAAATGTATGGTGGCCTAGACTTGCTAGTAGAATATCCATTTGAATGCCATGGATAATAGATGAAAATAAAGATAAGTGGAAGAACGAAGAGTGTCAATTGAACAGGATCTAGAACTTTATTGGATACCTAGCAGAGTTATAGAATTTGGACTCACTACATTGAATACTACTAGGACAAGTCATTGACTATCAACGTAGGAGTAATGAAGTATAAGACATGAATTTAAAAGTTATGAGGGCTCATAGAAGGATGCAGTTGAGTTAAGATAGTTGGTACATCATTGAAGTATTTGTCATGATTACATGACCTGTAAAGCGATCTTAAAACTTACATTAGGATAGAGACAAGTGTATGTACATAGGAAGTAATCAAAGCTTACTTGCTAGTAGCTTGAGAGTTATCATTAGAACATGATATGATCATCATGGTGGATCCACTGAGCTAAGAAGGCACATCATAAATTTTATGAAAAAATATCCTTATCTCAAATTAAATTAGGTATATTAGTCACCTGGATTTGAGAAGGAGCTTAAAATCTGGTTGGAATGTATTCAAGATCTTAGAATCATGAATAATACATACGAGAAAAATGAAATCCAAATATTTTAATGATCCAAAGAATAATATTTCTAGGAAATGAGTATTCAGTGTTGAATGGAAGATCAAGGTGCTTGAGGAGGAAATCAATGAATTGAAGTGCATGGTACAAAAAGGAGAGGCATTTAAATCGAGATACTTGTTGAATTTCAAGCTCTACGGTGTCAGTTCTACAAAGACAACTCTGTAAAAAGACACTCATTAGATGAGATCAAAGAAAATTTCAAGGAACTCATCAAAGAATATTTGTTCAAGGATGAGACTGTGACCAAGGAGAAGATGGAAGAGATTATAGAGTTTCACAATGTTGTCATGGAGGCCACCAAAGGTTTATTGCAAATTACATGCATTAAAAATAAAATGGAAGACTGATTGGGCAACTGGTTGAATGCTATGGAAAATACAACCATCCCAAAATTCATGGAAATTTATGGTGCCTTAGTCAAATTTAGAAATCATATACTCAAAGTGAAGACTCTAGTTGCACCATCTACAAGTGCTCCTTCCTCTAGTTCTTAAGTATTTCTTTCTAGTCATTGTATTTTAAAGTTAGCTTTACCATTTTGAAAAGTATGAAATTGTAAATAAGGCTAACTAAATGTAATTAATTAATTAAGTGGCAACACTTAATTAAAAAGACAATTGAATTAGAGAAATTTGGCTACAACCGCCCTTTTCTGCCTATATAAGGTTTTTCTCTCATTGTAAAAGGGTTGTTGGATTTTGGTGTTTTGAATGTAAAGATATAGAATAGTTGAAATCAATACGAGAAGAAGATTTCCTCTCATATTTCTTTGTTTCTTTCTATTTCTATCTCTCAATATTGAAAATGTGAATTAAGTATATTTGAATGTGAAATTGTGTGTTCAATTAATGTTTTATGGTGTAAAGAAATTTGTGTCTTACGCAATTATATCTTATAAATTTTTTCACATATATAAGTTCATGTGTTCTTAAAGCTTCATGCATGCATCAATAAGGTATTATTCGAAATCTCTATATCTGAAAGTGTTTCCTTTTTCACTCCTTTTTCTTGACAATAGTGAGTGATATTATACGACCAAGGAGAATACTTGTATTCTTGATAGGTGGAAATTTGAACTTTGTGTCTCTTCTTACCAGTCTTTCTCATTTAAACTATTGTTTCATCTTATGAAATTCTCATACCTTTTCGATTCTCGTATTGAGAATAATTAGATATGGAAGAATTATTCACACCAAAATCCTCATATAAATAACGTTAGAGTGTATATTTATAAATAGGAATTTTTCCATTTTGCTTAGTGAATAAGGGAACCTCTCCCATAAAGACGAGGGACTGATGTCCCCTAAACTTTTACTTGTGTCTAAAGACCAAATTTCCAACCAAAACGTTTTTGGTGCCCATTGTGGGGCCCATACTATGTCTCCTAATAGATAAAATTCAAGTGAATAAGTAGTCACAACACATTGGTGGAAAAGAGGTACACACGAGGATAAAGAGCCCAGAGTTTGGAAGATCTCAATTTTTAGTTGTTGGAGAAACATGGTTTTCAATTAACTCTAGAGAGAAGAGGTAGAAGTAAAATATATTCAAGTATTCCTCCTACCAAAGATAGAGATGGTTCATCATCTCAATAAGGCAGCAACACCCAACCAAAATCAATTCCTAGTGCATAGGCTTTGATTTTGGTAGGCACTACCATCCCTTTATAAACTATCTTTCTTGCAATGGTGACACCTTTTCCTTGAGACCAACGAGTTGGACCTCTAGCTCTTCCACAACCTCTGCATGACTTACCTAAAGGGAATATAAATAATTTTCCTAAATTTAGGGGTGATGGTAAAGTACACCTAGATGAGAACATAACAACCTTTATTTTGGCATGTGGAGTTCTTGGAGTAGAGCATGATGATATGTCGGTCAAATATTTTTATCAAGACTTTGTAGGAGAATGCCATGATTGGTTTTATCATCTCCCAACTAGTAGAATTATTGGTTGGTATACTATGAAGAATCAATTTGATAAATGAGTTCAAGCAGGATGAAGATGTTCATGCTTTGCTAACACAAATTTATCAAATAAAGAAAGATCCTTACAAACCTATGTGGAATTTGTTTGCTAAATTGAATAAATTAGTTAGTAAAACTCTAGTTGCTACTCGCATTTTGGATCAAAATTTGAAATATTTCTTCCTAAATGCTTAGTTACCAGAGGTGAGTTATGCATTAAGGAGAGAAAACCTTGCTAATCTGGACTTGGATCAAGAATTGGCCATTAGTGTAGAGGATGACCTAATTATGTCGGGTAAGTTGAGAAAAGAACCACCTAAGACCAAGGCTTCTACTTTAGGTACATCTAGTTCTGATCAATTGGTTCAAAATTTAGCCAATGATTTGATTGTAATTAAAAATCAGCTTTCCCAATATGTACCCTACAAGGACATTCCATGGAGGAATTTTCAGCCAAGAAACCGTCTACTTCCTACTCAACCATAATTGGAAATAAAATCTCCCCCTATTCCATTTCTAGTGAACACAACCTATAAATTCTAAGAACCCGATGGCGAAATGGAAGCATAAGAGATGGAAGAACCTGAAGAAGAACTAGAAGAATTTCAAGAGGATGCAAATGAATCTTAAGTCAACTTTATTACTACTAAAGGAATAGATGATGAAGATGATGATTATGATGAAGTAGTTGCAGATATGAACAATGAATCTTATGTTGTCATGACTAGAGAGCAATTGAATAAGAAGGATGTGGTGCATCACACAAATAAGGAAGTTCCAGTCACCATTCTAGTAGTTGTGAGGAGAGGATAACCCATTCCTACCATTGTTGCTAAGAAGGTGAGTACTTCTTCATCCAATGCTTCTTCTTGTTCAACTTCGTACCTAAGGCAACTACACCTTATACTCATGTGTCAAATAAAACCCTCACCCTAAAACCTCTTATGTTTCTAATCATGAAGTCTCATCTACCTTAGGATCTTTTGATATAATTCATCATATCAAAAATATAAAATTCCATATTTTTGAGGCTGAGTTTTACAAAACCCATCCTAAAGCCTTTTCTTAAGCGATCAATTTTGTCAAGTACAAGTCTATCCAGTCATCCACAAATTCTAAATGACTTTTTCCTACTCCTAAATCTCCTTCTCCACATAATTTTATGGCTACTACACCCCCAAATTCTAAGAAGATCGAGCCTTTTTATGTCACACTTTGATGGTGGCCATAAAATTAGAAATTGTGTCATTGACTCGGGGAATCCAATAATGTAATTTTTACTAAAGTTTCCCATGTCCTTGGCCTCACTTTAACTCAAACCTTTGGTTCATGTTACTCAATGGAAACTAAAGAGGTGCCCCTAGTTGGGAGAATTAAGGATTATCAAGTAGCTTTTGCTTTATTTCCGAGATTAGAGTTAATGCATTGCAGAAATACCTCCATCTTATGGTATGTTGTTGAGTAGGAAATTTTATAAGGAAGTTAGAGGTGAAATAAAAATGGACTAGTCTCACACTCTTATTCCAGTTAATGAAAAGATGAAGAGGTTGCTGCTAGAAAGACATGCATAATACATTTTGTAAAATACCTGATGATCCTAAGGCTTAGATCCTTTATGAAGATATTGGTTATGGAAAGTATATGGTGATGTCAGAAATTGAGGCTAAGATTCCCAAGGTGGTTCATGATGATCCCAATGGCATTTGGATACTTGAGTTTGATGGAATTTGTTCCACATCCGGTTCTAGAGAAGGAGTTGTGTTAGCTGTACATGATGGTACATTTCATCCTTTCTCTTATACGCTTTAATTTCCTAATACTAATATTACTCCTAAGTACGAGGCCATCCTTCTTGGCCTAACAGTAGCAAGAGAAATGGGAATAAAGAACCTTCATGCTCAAGGAGATGAATAATTGATTTTTAAGATAGTTTAAGAAGCCTTTTAGGTGAATAATCAAAGTCTAAAGCATTATAGGAAACTAGTATGGGATTCAGGTGAATTGTTGGATGCAATTTTAATAAATGCAGTGCCAAGAGAAAGAAACACTAGAGAAGAATCCCTAGTAGTTTTAGGATCATTTCTTATCCCCCACCTTGATTTTGATCAAGACAAGTTCACTGTAGAAATGATATTTAGACCCAGTGTCCCAAATAATGTAGACAAATCGCAAGTGTTCAATGATGATCAAAACTTGATTTCCTTTATTGAATTGAAAGAAAATTTCAGTCAATTATATTTTGAGGGAAGTGAAGATAGTTATCGAGATTCTACTACATCTTCTGTATCTGAAGGAGTTGAAGAAGAATCTGACCAAGATGGTTGTATCAAGCTTAAAGGAAATAAGATACCTAAGGTTCTGGTAAGTTTGGAAGATCTATTTGACAAACATGATCAGTATATCAAAGAAAAGGTATCACAAGAGGTTCGTCAATCAACTGAATTTGAAAAAGTCAACATCGGAAGTGATGAGGAGCCCAAATTTGTCAATATTGGCAAATGTTGTTCTAACGAAGAGAGAAATAAAATGGTTGAATTATTAAATAAGTACATAGATGTTCTAGCCTACTCATATGATGATTTAAAAAATTTAAACCAAGGGAAATGCAACATTACATTCCCTTGAAGCCATGAATTCAACCTTTTCGTCAGAAGAAGAGACAATATAATCTAAAGATTGTTGGCACCATTCACCAAGAGATTCAAAAGCTATTAAATGCTCAAATAATTTTTCCCATTCATCATTCAACTTGGATTGCCAACATTGTGCCAGTTAGGAAGAAAAATGGAGAAATTCGGATTTACGTCGACTTTAGAAATTTAAATCAATATTCTATAAAAGATAATTACCCACTTCTGGTAATGGATCAAATTTAACAAGTAGTAACTTCCTTAGAAATGTTATCCATGCTCGATGGATTCTGGGTTATAATCAAATTGAACTAGATGTACATGATCAACATAAAAATGCTTTTACAACTCCCTGGGGCACATTTTCCTTCTGAAGGATGTTGTTTGGTCTAATTAATTTAGGTGTAATGTTCCAAAGGGAAATGGATTTGGCCTTTGGTGATTTGAAGGGAAAGTGTATAGTGATCTACCTTGATGATCTGACTATTTTCTAGAATAAAAGAGAAGATCACTTCCAGTACCTGAAATTAGTACTTCAAAGATGTAGAGACCATGGAATTTATTTTAATACAAATAATTACATCTTCGGATATGATGGAAATTAAGTTTCTTGGGCATATTATCTCAAAATATGGAATCAAAATTGATCCAAAATGTGTTCAGGAAATTTAGAATATTCCAATTCCAACGAGTAAGAAAGGTGTGCATTCTTTCTTAGAAAAGATAATTTCTTGAGAAGATTTATCCCTAGTTTTGTAGAGTTGACAAGGAACATAGCTCACATGATGAAAGGGAATAAGTATTTTCATTGGAATGTTGAAGGAAAGGATTCCTTTGAGAATATCAAGAAGGCTATTGCCAAAACACCTATTCTTTCTGCCCTAATTATGAAAAATATTTTATAATCTATTGTTTTTCCTATGAACACACCCTAGTAGTAATTCTAGTGTAGAAGAATTTCCAGGGATGTGAAGTTCCTATAGCATTCATGAGATATGTATTAAAGGCCCATGAGTTGAAGTATTCAAAAATGGAGAAACATTCCTTTGTTGTGGTAAAAGCAAGAAGGTTCCGTTTCTACATCTTGAATTCTCATTCCACCTTTGTGTTCATGCGATACTTGATCAAGTAAATTCTCACACAACAGGAATTTGGATCAAAATGAGGCAATTGGGTAGCCAAGGTCTAGGAGTATGACCTTGATATCAAGCCCACTAAGCTTGTTTGAGGTAAGGGTTTATGTGAATTTCTTGCTAATGGTCTAAGGAGTGAATCAATTGAAAATGAAACTTCCAGTGTTCCAACCATACTCTTTCTTAGTTTGCTGATGAGTGGTATGCATACATCACTCATTTCCTAACTTATGGAGAATGTTTGACACACTTGAGTGTCAAAGAGAAGAGATTTATTAAGCTTCGGTCATCACAATATGTTCTTTAAGAAAATTCATTGTCTAAGAGAGGACTTTATGGCCAGTTCCTTAGATGTGTTGATAAAGAGCAACATAAACGATTGTTGAGTGTTTTTCATGACCAGGCTTGTGGAGGTCATTTTTCTTCAGCAATAACATCCCATAAAATTCTCCATGCATGGTATTACTGGCCAACACTTTTCAAAGATGCAAAAAAGTGGGTATCAAAGTGTGAAGTGTGTCAAACCTTTGTGGGAAGACCCAAGTTGGCCACATTGCCTACTAAACTAGTTGTAATTGAAGATCCCTTCTAGCAATGGGGGCTAGATTTAATTAGAAATATTAATCTAACTTCAAGTGTAGGACACACTCATATTATAAAAACAACTAATTACTTCACAAAGTGGTTGGAGGAAACTACAAGAAAGAGGACCACTTTTGAGGTATTTTTGATTTCATCAAGGAAACCATATTAGTTAGATTTGGGTTTCCAAACAAGATTGCTATAGTTAATTCCCAAAACTTCTCTACCCATGAGTTGATTGATTTTTTCTATGGATATGGTATCTCCCTTTCACACTCGTATGATTACTCTCCACAAGGGAATGAGCATGCTGAATCAACCAACAAAAATCTGGTCACAATCATTAGAAACTTTGTAGATGAATCAAAGAGTGGCATAAAAAGCTTTATGATGCTCTTTGGGAAGATAGGATCACACCAAAGAGAGATATTGGGATGTCCCCATTCCAATTGGTGTATGGGATAGAATCTTAGTTTCTAGTAACAATGGAGTTTCTTGCACTTCATCTTGTAAAAGCCATAGAAGATGGAGAGTTCTCAAGTGCCATGGAAAAAGAGTGATGTACATGCAGAAGTTGAATGAAGAAAGATTATAGGTTGTTGACAAAATCTCAACACACTAGCAGAAGGTCAAACAACTATTTGATAAGAAATCCAGAACCAAGGATTTACGTGGGGAGATATAGTCCTACTTTTGGATAATAGGCGAGAACCACAAGGAAGCCATGGTAATTTTGATTCACTCTGGCTTGGTCCTTTCAAAATATATCATTTTTCTACTGAAAAATCCTATTATATGAGCTATATGGATGGAAATTCACTTCCATTTCCATATAGTGTCCAATACTTGAATTTGTTTCAGTCATAAAAGTAAACAACAATCATTTGTATATAGTCCTATAAATAGTCTTGTATAGTCTTTGTGTTTTGTGTTCTTCGAGTTGTCTTGTTTTATATAATATGCCAAATGGATAAAGTAGTTGTCTTATTAACCAAAAATTATGGGGTCCTTTTGTCTATCTTGTTTTCCTAATATGTCAAGTAATTCCAATCCCGAAAGAGCCGGATGTTGTCACCAAAAAAATGTGTAATCTTTTGATAATTTTCAATTGTTTGGGTCAAGTGTTTCTCTTGTCAATTTTTTTCCATTGAGAAGTATTCAAAAGAGAATTTTTTTTTCCCAATATTTCATCATTTTTGGTGTTTCTAGGGCTAATTGCTTTATATTGCGGCTATTTTGGATTTTTGTGGAACAAACAATACATGTTCTCCTAGGCTTTTTATTCCACTTCTTTTAAGTCCATTGTGTTGTGGTGATTTTGAATGTTTTCATCCCTTGAGTCCCTTGTCTTTGTGGGCCTTACATTTCCCAAAAGGATGATGTATTCACACTTCCCTTTGTGTCGTTTATATTGCGGAGGTTTCAAGTATTTCGGGAACTCACGACCATTGTGTCATCCAGCCTCTATTCCCGCATTTCCATCTTCCCGCACTTTCCTTCATCCCACAAGATTTTATTTTTAAGTTTTCTCAGTGTTTCCTTGTATTGCAGGATTTACAAACTTTTAAGGCACTTGTGACTTGTGTTCCTTTCCGGCCTATTGTTACCCATATACACACTTTTTCCACACTTGTATGCCCTTTGTGTATGTTGCGGGTATTTTAGGAGTTCGAGCCCCTCATGTCCCATGTTCCCTCAGGTCTCCATTTATCGAAAACCTGTCATATCCACATTATAAAGAAAATTGATACATTATTCCACATGTTCTCCCATCTTCCGATTAACTAAAATATGAATTTTAGGAGTTAATGTAGATAATATAACAATGAAATGCTAAGTAATTTTATTTGATATTTAAATGAAATGAAATGAAATTATTGAAATAAGAGGGATAAGGTACCAACTTGAAAATGACTTACATCAATGTGATTATGGACTGAATAGGATGATGTGTGGACAAAGTAGAGTATGAAGGTACAACCCAAGAAATTGTAGAAAATGAAGATTCTACCGGATCGGGGAACGTAGAGGAGGATCAGGGCACCTATGGGTTCCCTATTCTACGGATGGGTAATCTAGTCTGAGAACAATTGAGGACCTGAATTTGGAAGTGTCACTAGATCTTCATAATTTGTTGATATTTATCGTAGTAACTTCACTCATGTTTCCATAAACTTGTAATTAAGATATACTGCAAAACCCCATACAAAGCATCAAATCCCTAAAAAGAAAGATGCATATGAAGGGGACGTCTTGAACTTAGCTACCACAATGGTGGAATTACAAAAATTGTTGCACTACATTCCAAACCCAATGTAGATATGTGTGCTTTTGTGTGCAATTGTGTTCTTAGGGTGCCCTAGCACCAATGATGCAGAGATAGGGGCAATAACTAGATGTAAAATGTAAATGGTAGATGGAATAGAATGAATACAACCCTTCCTATGTAGTGTGTGTGATGCAATGATTCCCAAATGTAGTCCCTTTCCTTAGTAGATAGCTAGCCCTTGATAGTAGATATTCCACCTATAAGATAATGTGTATGTTATGTTTATACAAGGATATATTGCTCAAACTTCGACACTAATGACCAACATTGCCAAATAGTACCTAGGGAATGAGAGGGAAAATTATGGCCGACCTCGAGACTCTAAATTAGACACAAATGTTTTCGGGACTAGGGAACCTAAAATAAGGACCGAGGTGCCCATGGGTGCCCAATTCTACCCTAGGCACCCTAGTCAAAGACTAGAGATGAAAAATGACCAAATAATGAAACACGATACTCACCATGAGATGAACAGAATTATGCCAACAAGTGACGAATATGCAGAAAAATGGCGGCGACAACGATCAACTAATTAACAAAAAAACTAGGGGATATGTCATTAGTGAATAATTTTCTTACGTGAGATCCATATATAAAATAACATATTTGGTGGTATAAATGTAATAGTAAGTGCGTGATTTTGTGACTAAATTTTCCCCCACTTTATGTTGGTGAGCAAAAATATCGGTAACATAAAGTAGATAGAGATGTGTACCTAAGAAAAATCTAGAGAAGCCCATGCTATAGTAGAATGTGTAGATGTGGTAGTAAAAGTGTGCCGAAATAACCATACGAAAGCGTGCCGAACCATGGATCAACGTGTTGATCCATGTAACCTAGTGAAAATCATAATAAAGTGCACTAAATGAGAGTGATGATAGAAATATTAGATGATTGATGATTTCAAATGTTGTATGCTAATGATGAGATGAGGCAGGGAGTGATCAGTTCTTGACTGATTGCATGTTTATGAAAAATTGACTAGAGGATTTAGGTGTCCTCTTGCCGGAGAAAGAGTGTAGGGAGAAAATTGCATTATTCTCCAATCTCTAACTATGTCCTCAAGATCTAGCTCTGCAGATGGGCTCGAGATCAAAGATTTGTGGTTTTTGGATCCAAATAATTTTGGTCAAATAGTTGACCCATATAGAAGTGGTATAGGAAGGGAACTTTCACCCCTACTCCATGGGTGTCGCCATAATGTAATAGATTCCAAGTTAGGTAATATCGAAGGAAACAAAATTTTTATGATGGATTCTAAGTTAGGTCATCGAAATAAAACACCAAATGTAGAATAGTTTCCCAAGTTAGGTCATCCGAGAAATAAATGAATGTAATCTCCCAAGTTAGGTCATTTGGGAGGCGACATAACTCCCAAATTAGGTCACTTAGGAGGATGATTATTTTAAATTTGTATTAATTTCATGATATGATTTCGATTGTTAATAATTTGAATGCTTTGATTGATTGATTAGTTCTTGATAGAGAGATTTTACGCTAGTTGTACCCGGAGTTAGGTTATTAGGGGAATTGATAGAAATTGATGACTGATCGCATGGATAAGATTTTAATTCTTTTTTCCCCTAGTTTAGGTCATTAGGGGGAAGTGAGGAAATGTTGCATATAGAAATTATATGTTTGTTTCCCCCAAGTTAGGTCATTAGGGGGTTCGATGGTTAAATTTCGCATAGCGTATTAGTAAATGTTTGGAATTGTCAAGCGGTAGTGTCTTTTAAATGGGTGGTGATACGGGGGAAATTATAGGATGATCGAATAATATGATGCCCCTTTTGGAGAAAGGGGAAGTGATGATAAGAATGAATACTAAGCCAAAAGTAAGAACATAAATAGAGTGATAAAAATCACAAAAATGTGTATGAATTGGATGGAAGACAAATTCAAGGAGAGATAATGCATGTGTAATGTGTATGTTATGGTGGTAGGAAGAATTCTAAAAATAATTCCACAAACAGGGTGTAAATCGGAGTAAAAATGCTCAAGATATGACAAAAATAGTGTGGTGTGTATTAGTTGTGTGAATAAGCACGAAATAATGACTATAGTAAAGTAGGTGAAAAAGTAACTATAAGTAGTGAAGTGAAAAAAGTGTTTAGTCACTTCATTTGTTGTTTATGTGATTGTGAGATTGAACACAAAGTGAGTGAAAATTCCACAAGTGAGAGCAACGCATCCTAGCCGGTTTGAGAGGGTGGTGACCATTGTAGCGTCATGCATGATTGTAGAGTTGGTAAGTGTAGTGTTTTTCGAAAAATGTATGGTGTAATAATCATTTTATTGAAATTTTTGAAAATTTACAAATTTTAATTTTCTTTTCATTTTAGACTTGGATAATAGCGGTGAGGGCACTACGACTCTTGAAATAGGAGCACCTAGATCTAGGCACTAGTGTCCTTCTCCTGGGTGCCCTAGTCTTGCATTTGGGTACCTTGGTCTAGAAAGTGTTATAAGTGAGTGTGTTTGAGTCTGTATAGTGTTCTAACGTTGTGTTGGTTGTTGTCTTGTGATGTGTAGAGGATATTCATTTAAGGGAGTTTATCGGTGGTTGTTTTTGAGTACGTTGCTTGTATTGGGCACGACAAATGAGGATTGGGATGTCATGCAACATGCCGGTGTGTGGTACATAAAATGGATGGGAGATGTGCCCCACAATATGCCTATGTTGAATGAACTATACAAGAGGTGCTATGCGAGATACGTGCATGTTTTGGTTGTCTACGGGAAGATGAATGTTACTTTAGAGGATGTAGATTGCATATTGCGATTGCTGATTGTTAGATAGGAGTACATGTTATGCCTTTGGAGGACATGGATAGGAAGATCTGGTGAGAGATGATATTTTATGGGGACTTGAGTACCTAATAAGGCATATATCAGTTTGGATGGAATTTTGACGTCACGGTGTTCCACACTTACGAAATTTCATTACCATGGTGATTTCTTCATCTATCGCAGTTGAGGGAAGAGGTGTAGGAATCTTGTATAAGATGTATGATATATCACTACGTATAGAGGAGGAGATCACTAGATAAGCATGGGCACGGTGTGTGTTAGCTGACATATATAGAGATTTATATCAATTTAAGCATGATGAGAATGGTGGTCTAATAGGAGCCACTACACTATTGCACGTATGGGATTATGAGAATAAAGTTGTGTTGAGACAAGTTGGAGGTCCATGAGGAGAGTGGGTTAGGCCAAAGATATATGCGAGGAGGTGGATTAACATTTGTTGTCACAGGATGGACATAAATACCTACAAAGCACGATAGATATGATGGGGACCTCGAGAAGTTACATGGAGGCCATACCATGAATATGGAGGATGGCCCGCGGATCTTGTAGAGTTGTTCTATATTCGAGAGGATGATGTGGTAAGAGGATCGATTCCAAGGTGTGGCCAATATTTTTCAGGTGGAGAGAGTATCAAGACAGTTTGGCATGGCTCAAGATGTGCTCCTAGAACCATGTGTATGGTTGGGAGCTATCGAGCACCTTGGAGAGCTAGAGCTAGACTAGGGCCCACAATAGAGTAACTAGTGCCTCCCGAGCTAGATGAGGTAGATGCATTGATAGAAGTGATAGACACGGAGACGATGTGGGTTGCATGGAAGAGTACCGCGCATGGTGGGTGACACATTGATGGGTATTTTTGTTTCCATTATTTGTGGTTGTAGTGGGTTACCATAGGGAGGAGTAGGAGAGGGGGAAGAACATGCCCCTGAAAATGTGTCAATGGCTGTAGCAGAGTGTAAGTATCTATATATAGTTATGTTGTGTATTTTTTATTGGCTTATGGCTTAGTAATGGTTATCTAATGCATTGTGTTATTTTTTTATAGGCGATGCGTATTAGTCCCTAATAATAGACACATCCATCTGTACATTGATGTGGAATGTGACTACCGATGTACTTGATAGAGGGATACTTGAGCGAGTGTATGGTATAGCAGGCAAGTGTGCCCATTTATTTTAGCCAATGGCCATAGAAATGGTGACATGTATTGTATTTCTTAGTGAGAGGGATGAGGCATGCAAGGAGACTCGACAAGCCCAAGATGCTTTGGGTGGTGGTCCCTTAGTATAGGATGTGTTCACACGATACGTGGATTTACTGAGTGGAAGCTCTCGAGAGAAGTCTATGGAGAACACCTTATTACATAGGAAAGTGGAGAGATATTGAGGGCATGAACGCAACGCAATGTTAATGACAAGGCATCTAGTTCTAGGGATCTCACAAGATGGCGAGAGTGATAGTGATGATGAGGTGTAATTAGTATTATTATATATGATGTAGGGGAAGTTTCCCCAGTGATGATTGTATTCACTATATATGTATGGACACATGTGATTTATATATGATGAGCTTATTTTGTGGTGTATTGATGTGTATGATTGGGTGATTAGTGTTGGGATGTATGTGATGTGTTTGTATATTGTTAATGTTTATTAAATGGATTTTGTAATGCATAGTTAGTATGATGATGATAGTATAATGAATGTAAAAAGAGATGATGTATGATTATCGAACTAATGTGTTGTGATGAATGTGTATTGTGATAATGTAATGTAATTATAATATGTTAGTGTGATAAGTGGGGGAGAAATTAATGATGCCCCTAGCATATGGATGATTAGGTTCATTTAATTAAGACCCTCAATAGTCAAGAATGAACCATGGAAAGAAAGAGTGCGTCATTGGGAAATTATTGGATGTGCTAGATGAATGATGAAGCATGTGATGAAAGGTTCTTAGAGAAAAACCCTCAACAATCATGTAAGAACTGTAAGAACACAAGTGCGTCATCGGGGGGTAAGGTGATAGTAATCACCTACCAAAGACCAAGGTGGCATAAAGTGGTGGAAGCATGTGGGATGGAAGAAACATGTGAGTATGTGCCAAACTAAATGTCATATGGAGTTGCGGTGGTATGTGTTATCTCTGAATTACAACACCCTATGGTTTGAAAAAATGTGTGTGATTGAGCTCACAGTGTGATTGGATAAAATGGGTACTATCTCCAAGTTGTGGGACTTACTTCTTGAGATATACCTCCAAAGAAAGTTGGTTCTTGCTCCTAAACTACCTGCCACAATCTACTCTAATGCAGGCAAAACTATCTATCCTAATCTAACTTTCCAAGGGACCGGGGAGAGAATGCATGAAAACAAAGCCTACACTAAAGTGGTGATACACTAGAAAAGGAGAGTGTGAGAGTAGTCTCCCAATGTGTGAAAAGTAGAAGTAAAATGCAAACTAGAAGGGGTGATAACAATTCTCCACAATCTAGCAACTGCATTCACAACAATATTTCATGCACACATAATGATAATGGATCCCTGAAACAACATAAGATAGACACAATATATATGCAATGAGATTGAAAGGGCAAGAGGAATGCAAACAAACACAACAGGGGAAGATACATCCACAAACTTGCATCTATTGCTTCATAAGTATGCATAGTTCAATCTATTACAAGATAAGGGCTTGGATCACCATGCAAGGAGTCCACTACAAGGTCCTACAACACATTGGATTCATAAAGAAATTTTGACTTAGTTTTTTGCTACTTAAAAACTATCTCCCCTTATAATGATCCCACCGCTCTTATTCATAGATTTCTAAGAGGAGAGAGAGGGAGGAAAATGAAAATCCAGAAATATATCTTCTCACCACTTTCAAGATGTATTAAATGAAATTAAATGATGTTCTATTGCTTGCAAAAGGCTCCCCATACTGTCCCATGACTTGCAGCAGTGAGAAATGTTAGCCCATGCTCCATTGAATGCATCCCAACTACCAAATAAAATCATTGTTTCGGACTGGGAACATTTTCTTAAAAATAACCATCTATTTCTCACCAAATTCTGAATTTCTTGATTTTTGTGTGTCGGACTCGAGCTAAGATTCCAACGGTACCAAGTTTTTGTGTTTTTTGTTGAGAAATGAAAAAGTTATGGCCTTCTAAGTGCAGGGAAACTATTTTGGGTCTATCATGTGATGTGGTGGATAGTGTGAATGTGATGGATGAGATGGATTAAGTGAATGCATCGAAGGTGATGATTTGATGGTGTATGGAAACAATGGAGAGCACACCTAAGTAACAAAATGTGCTAGTGGATGAACCATGGTCTAAGCACCCGGTGGATAAGGTGACTCAATTGTAGTAGAAACTCTCTGATGAGGTAGAGGAGATATGGATCACTCACGTGAGCGAGATCCAAAGGATATGATGCCCTTATCTTCTAATTGTTGCAATCTATCATGAAGGGAAAGATAGTCATCCCTATGGTCATTTATGCGATGATAATTATAATAAGGATGGTCACATTGATGTTGTATCTGTGTTGTGGATGATGCTCATTTGATGGTAAGAGAATGAAGCATTTTCAAGGAAAATAACACATTATAAGGTATAACATGATGGGGAAATCCAAAATCTCATGTGAAATAGATGGAATGGAAGGAGAAATGGCACTGTCGCAGAGGAGGAGAATAATTACATTGTTGTGGTAGAGTAGGTTGAGCTTGTTTTATTTTCTCATGAGGAAAAGGTGGAGCGTGGAGGATGCTCAACCAATGTAAATAGAGGAGAACTAGATGAGCCAACAGTAGTAGAGATGTGTGGAGGATCTATGATGTGTGTTGAGAAAAGATCTTGTTCTAGGTAGATAAATTTGTAGCATAGAAGAATGAATGACTCACATGTATCATATTGTAATATTTTTTTGAGTGCAGGAATCAAACCACGATAGAAAAGGAATTGCTTCTCAAGGTCTATAGGTTGAAATATTAGTTGATGTATACAAGCATTGAACCATAAGATATAATCCTTGATAGGTTCATAGGATCCCTAATGTAAAGTAGGTAAGTGGTCATAAGTAACTTTAGGGCCATTGTTGATGATAAACCGATGGAGGAAAGTATCCTCCATGTCATAAAAAGTACTAATGGACCCAAATGGAAGATGAGTGTACCATTGTAATGCCTCATCAATAAGACTGTATCGAAAGGCCTTAAGTAGTAATCTATCATTATAATAAGAGTTCATAAACATGTAGTAATGTAAAATATGAGCACGAGGGTCACCAAGTACCATAAAAACATGTGAATGTAGGCATGAGAGATTACTTAGGAAATGTCGAATTATGAATCTTTTATGGACATGGTTACCACGTAATGAGTTATTATCAATAGAATCATCATAGTAAGCCCTACTTTATATGGTAAGAGACTGAACCTGATATTTTAATTGACATACAACATGCATGAGAGAGATGATATTATGAGAAGGAGCGATGAAAGATGGAAACAATGTATTAAGGGGTTGTAATGTTTCCATTATGAGTGATCATAGGAATCCCAAGAGATGATAAAGGACGTTCCGATACTAAGGGAACACTAGGATTAGGTGCCAAAAAATATATAGTAGATGATATAGTATGGTAGCAATAACATTGGAAACATCCCTAATAGGTGAGGTGACCGATGGAGATACATCTATATGAGAAGACGAACAAATGGGTGTAGATGATGTAATAAGAGGAGATGAAACGATATGAGAAGAAGAAGTGATAGATGGAGGTGACTCATACATTGTACTAGAGGCATTATCAAGATTAGGAAATGATGGAATAAGAGATTCACACTTGGCAGTATGAAAATAAGGAGAACCATGGCTATCAACCACCTCATCAATATCAGATAGAGACTCAGAAATGAGAATGTCGCTAAGGATGCTATCAATAGGATCATCAACATAATATGAAGGAGTATGCAAGCTAGTATGAGATGTATCATGAGAAGCAATATCAAAAGTAGGAGAATCATGAGAAGGAACTATAGCAATGGCATGAATAGAAGAAGAATCAATATGCACATGTGAGTGATTGTCAATACCAAACAAGTAATCGATAAGAGAATCATCTAAAATTTCCTTAGAAATATTAGAAGGAGGATCACAAGTAGCCATATAGCATGGTGTACAATGAGTGAAGGCTATCGGATCCTCAAAATACTAATGCCAATGGGATAATCTTCAAAATGAGTAGGAACATATTTCGACCATCTAGAAGTTGTTGTTGGATATGAGCTAGAATGGGAGTAAGATGACTATAAAGATCCATGAGCTCGAAATGGAAGCCTCATCATAGATAGGGTTAACACTAAAATGAGACATGATGGATGAAGAAGATGAACTATCCTTATCCATTAGGTTTGAAGTGGATCATAGGGAAAATATTCTAAAGTATGGGTTCACCAAAATGATTAACTAAAATATGGATTTTAGGAGTTAATCTAGATAGTATAAAAATGAAATAAATAGTGTAAAATGAAATGTAAATGCTAACTAATTTTATTTGATATTTAAATGAAATGAAATAATTGAAATAGGAGGGATAAGGTACTAACCTAAAAATGACTTACCTCATTGTGATTCGGATTGAATAGGATGATGTACGAAAGAAGTAGAGTATCTTTGGTATAACCAAGAAATTGCAATGCAGAGATGAAGATTTGACTAGACTGGGGATCCCAGAGGAGGATCGGGGCATCTTTGGGTGGCCTAATATGTAGTATGGGAGTTCTGGTCTAAAAAATAGCTCATGACCACGAATATAGAAGTGTCACTAGATCTTCACAATGTATCGATCTTTGTTGTGTGATTATTCTTTGTAACTTCACTTATGTTTCCGTAAACTGTAATTAAGATCTACGAAAAACCCCATATAAAACATCAAATCCCTAAAAAAGATGCACATGAAGGGGTCAGATCGACCTAAGCTCCTACAATCTGGACTTATAACTAAGCATTTCACTACATTCTAGACCCAATGTAGTTATGTGTGCTTGTGTGTGTAATTGTGTGCCTAGGGTGCCCTAGTGCCAATGACGTAGAGATAGAGGGAAATAACTAGATGTAAAATACAAATGGTGGATGGAATAGAATGAATACAACCCTTCCTATGTAATGTGTGTGATGAAATGATGCCAAAATTCAGTCCCTTGCCTTAGTAGATAGCTATCCCTTGATAGTATATAGTCCTCCCATAAGATAGTAGGTATGTTATGTTTATATAGGGATATCTTGCTCAAATTTCAACACTAATGACCTGACATGTTAACTAGTACCTAATAGAATGAGAGAGAAAATTACAAAGACCAACCTCAAGATTCTAATTAGACACAAATACTTGTTAGGACCAAGGTGCCTAAAATAAGAAGCTGCGACACCCACGAGTGCCCCGGTTCTACCCTAGAACCCTAGTCAAAGACTAGAGACGAAAAAATGAAATAAGGACACTTGATACTCCTTGAGAGATGGACAAAACTATTCCAACAAGCGATGAATGTGTAAGAGAAATGATGATGATGACCTACTAAGCGATGATGGGACTATGGGATAGGTCATTAGTGAATACTTTTCTTACATGAAACCCATATATAAAATAACATATTTGGCAAGTATAATGTAATAGTAAGTGTGTGATTTTGTGACTACACCTCTGCATTACACTAAAAAACCCTAAAATGGCTATTTTACAAGACATTTTTGAACATGAAAGTATAAAATGGAGTTAAGGTAATTCATTTATACCATTCAAGTTGGAATTTTCAACAAGTGTGCTATGCTTCATACCCCTAAGGAAATTTCTTGTCATAACTCTTGATTTTCTTAACCATTTTTAAAAATTTGAGTTGCGTTAGGATCCTGAGGAGACTGTCATTCTTCCTATGATATATGTAAGCCATTCAAGAGCCCCAAGTGTTAATTTGGTGTCAAATTTAGTGCCATGCCCTACTACTTTATTCCTCCTGAAAAATCATTCTTAAGGCCCTATCCTTTCGAGGTGACTTTCGTATTCCTTGCCACCATGAAGTTTCAGTATGAGGGTTATGAACACATATCCTCTCTTGAAACATCAGTACCCAATATTGGGGATAGTGATGTCCGACATGTTGACCTCAATGACTTCTTGGGCCCACATTTCTGGAGATAACCCTACTCCCATGGCTCAATGCATCAAAGATAGTGGGATTTCTCATGCCATTGGTTTCCCTCTCTCTATACAATGTGTAGATACTATTCTAGCTTGTGCCTCCTGTTTTGATCTAGAAAAATGAAATTAGAGACCCCCAAGGCCAAGTAATTGCTAAATTAGATGTCAATTGTATAAATGTTTCCTTTAGAATCCCCATCATTGAAGATTCCAATACTCGACCAGGGTGCAGGCTCAAATCCTTTTGAGAAAGACAAGGAAAAGTACAAGGCAATGATTGCTAAATCATGGCTCAAAACCCCAAAAAGAGGTGCTTCTAAACTGCCAAAGGTCATGTATAGAGAAAATTTCAAAGAAGAATTGTTTGATATAATCACTTTGTTGTCTAGATTAATGGGCCTCCCTCTACCAATGAATTTCAGTTTTGGATGTGTGTTTACATAAACATCATCTGTGAAGGGAAGAAAATATTAAACTGGGGAGAGATAATATGTGAGAACCTCAATGAACAACTGGCCAATTTACAACAAAGCAAGACATTCTACATGACCTCATACCTAATGTACATAATTGCAAGATACAAGGTCTGGTTGGGTCTATCTCCAATGGATGATAAGAAGAATGAACCAGTGTATGAATTCTACCCACAACTAACCTTTGATAACAAAAACACCATTTTAGAAGAGTAAATGATGCCTTCACAATGTATATTGTTAGAATTTTAGATAGAAATATAGCCGAGAGGGTGTCTTTTGAGGCAAAACAACTAATTTGAACATATTGTTCATCCAATTTAGGAGATTTTCCTATATTAGGTTAGCTGGGTTTAAAGGTGGACCAAAAAAATCCACATGTATTGCAATGATAAAATAATCTTGTTATGTCAAAATCACATCACCCCTGAATTCTTGAATTTGGATAATTGTGCAATCGGTGTAACTTGAAAAACATTAGATTGTCTCAAGGTGTGGGACATTGGAATTGAGACAACCCTTCATAAAAAGTTGGTTCTTATCCAAATATTGTGTAACAAATAACTCTAATGAAGGGAAAACACTAGTATCTAATCTTATTCTATCATTTCCAAGGGATCGGGGAAGAGGAAATAACATGAAAATGAGAAAATCCTACACTAGGGGGTGATAAAGCACCAAGAAAGGATGGTTCAACACTCTCCAAAACTAAGATAGAGTAAAAATGGGGAGATAGAGAGGATGTTCACAACTTCACAATCTATCCAACACACTCATAACATCCATTTAGTGAAATACAACCATTTAGAGCACAAGAGAAACCATGAAAACACAAATTACCTTAAAAATGCAATGTAGAGGCCATATGATGCAAGAAAAACACAAGAAAGGATTAAAACTCAACCACAAGCTTGATTATATTGCTCCAAAGTTAGAACAATTCATTAAATTCAAGGAAAAAGGCACAAAATCCTCTTGTTACATGCTCCAAATGGTATATTTGAGCTTACAACACTGCAATACCTAGAAAGAAGGGAAGAAGCTAGAATAGAGAAGTTGAATTGCTAAAAAATGAGCTTATTTTTACAATATATGAGAAAAGGGGGAGAGAGACTCGAGTTCCATATTCAACCACCACAAAAATGTATTTAATGGCCTGCCAAAGTCATGGAGTGTTCCTTACTAAGCCCATACCATCATGTCCTTTACCTGCATGGAATAAGAAAAAGAATCTAAAATTTCATTTATTCCCCAAAAATGACTGGAAGTGTTGATTTTTTTATGAATCTTTGAGACTATTTTTCACCCACCTACCCTAGTCAAATCAATTATTTATGCATTCCATGTTGTAGAGAATAAAAAAATTTTTTGATATATGATTTGTCCAAATCCAGTTGGGAGCTTGAGTTAGAGCTGCGGGAACTCTTTTTGCCAAAATTAAAAAAGTTCATCTTTGTGCATTTAAACTTACCATAGTCCACTTTTATTTTTTAAATTTTGAGTTGGCAGGGGGGTATTTGATTTTTTAGTCATACATTTAAATGACGTGGGGAACATGGATGGGGAGGGAACATGCTAAATGTTCCCACAAGCCCTAACTTGGATGAAATAGTTACATCGAAAATCCCCCCGCGTTATACTGCCGACCCCTTATTGCCTTTGAAGTCAACCATCTTAGCCATTCCCTGCCCCAAATGGCCAAGTTCCACTCGGGCTCAATTCGCCTTATTCCCTCAAGTCCATTGCATAATAAACATCACCACCATGAACCAAACTTGGTGATCTCGGGCTCGTTGAGCCCTCCACTACCTCGCTCCTTGCATTTGGCCTGAGGCTCCGCAACTCCACAGGCATTGAAACAAAATGACCCCACTCAATGTTTGGGCTAAGGCTCTCTCTTCCCAATTCCAGGAGGATGACCACTATCTCCTCATTTAATTTCCATTAGTTTTTGTGCTATCTAAAAGAATCGATTCCAATCATTGGGGTCATTTGAAATTAATAAGAGTGATAACCTAACTTGGTGCTCACTATAGAACCCTGTGCGGAATTGAGTTAGCTTCTACTCGACCCCTTTCATTCGAATTACACTATATTTTTCCATTTTAGCCCCTTTTTTTCAAATTGACCAACTTTAGGATTTTATTAGGAACTAAGAGTTAGAAAATTTAGAATAAAATGTCCCATGACCAAATTTGTCAATTTTTCCCAATTTTACCATTTTTCGACCAATTTTTTTTGGCATTTTTAAATTTGGGACCAAGGAGGTGGGGTCCTTTTAAATGCTTTGAAGTGACAATTTCTCTATCCTTTCTCAAATTTTATCAAACTGAAAAGTCTGAGTGAACTTGAGAAAGGTCCCCGAGGCTAACTAACTCCATTTTTCCCACTTTAGCCCAATTTTTACAAAGTATTTTACCTTATGAAGACCAAGAAGAGGAAAAATTTCTGAATGATTCCTAATTTCCCAAAACCACCGAAAAGGTTTCCAAAACTTGAAAAATCACCCACATTTCCTTAGATTACTATGTGAAGCTTTGTTAAGTCCTCAAATTCGGTGCTCTAAGTTGTCCATTTTTTCCAGGAGGAAAAAATGGATAACAATTTGGTGACTCATGGGGACATCCACCTACTGGATGAATACCGAGTGACCTTGGAGCATCCATTGGGCATGGAGTTGGTCTGATACACACAAATCTAACCATGTACTCTAAAATTTGGCTCGAACTTGCTTCCAATCTACAAATTTCATTAGAAAATCTTACAGTTTACATGAGTAGGAAATTGTTTAGATTTTGAGAATTTCTTTTCCTTTCCACTTTTTTACAAATATGACCCAAGGGGACTAAAAATAAGGATATGAAACTTGTCCCAATCCCAATTTATAAGTGTTTCTACACATGATGATTTCTTGACATGGGGAGGCACTAATTTGGAATGCTAGACATTGATGCTAAAAAAAGATTTTCCCCCAATCACTAACACCTGAAGTGCACTAGAGTTTGAATGAAATGAAGAGAGTTGTTCACTGAGATTAAGAAAATGTAAGTGTCATGAGATATGTTACTTGGAACACCTTCAACTACCACTTGAAACTTATTTTCTAATTTTGCTAAAGGCACGTGGAGCTCAATGGTGGTTGGTCTGAGGAGATAAGAGAGGTGAAGATACTGAAATCTATCTTTGAAACTGATTTTAGTTTCTTTGCATTTGAGAATTCTTGTGGATAACAATTATTCCTTGTAACATTGATCTTGTAGAAAAAATCTTCTCTTTTGGAACATAATGAACTGTGAAAAGAGGACACTAGGAGCAATAAACCTGTGTAAAGCACTTAGGGGAAGAAAACCTACTCTAACAATAGAACAATGTGCTACGAGAACATAGAGGAATTAGAAATCCTAAGCTAATATGTACAAGGATGGAATTTCACTCTAGTAACAATGTTTAAGATGGATTCCATTAACTGGAATATTTAGCTCTTCCCCTAGCTTGGACATTGGAAGGCATTGTTACTCTTACATCTAGTGATCATATAAGGACCACTCCACATAACGTCAAACTTGGAATTCTTACCTAGTTTTTCCTATCAACATCCCACTTCAAAACCAAATCTCCTTTCTGGAAGTTCCTAGCCTTGGCCTTCTTGTCAAAGCTCTTCTTGACCTGAATCTAGTCCTTCTCCATTTCTTGCAAGGCTTGATCTCTCAGCTCCCCAATTCCATGAGTTCTACATACCTAGCCTCCATTGGCTCAAACTCAGTAACTCCAATTGTTAAGAAATCTAATGCTAGTATCTTGAGAGAGATAGGTAGCATAGCCTTTGTACCATAGACCAACTTGTAAGGAGAGTTGTTGGTTGCTTTTTTAGGTGTGATTCTATCAGCCCACAATGCTAACTTGAGCTTGGTATGCCATGTCCTTTGGTTTTCATCCAACGTCCTCCTGATTATCCTTAGCAAGTTCTTGTTCATGGATTCTACTTGCCCATTACCCTGGGGGTAATAGTTAGAAGAATACTCAAGTATATCCCATTCTCGATAGCCCACACAGAGATCTTTGTGCCTAGGAAAGCTAGAGCATTTTGGATATGATAGTGGCCATGAATCCGAATCTTGTCACTATCCCCTCATAGAAGTCTCATATGTTGGATTCATTTGCTTCTTTGAGTATTACCACCTTAGTCCACTTGGTAAAATAGTCCATTGCCATAAGTATCCACTTGTGGCCCTGACTTGAGTTTAGATTGATAACTCCAATGAAATCTAAACCCCACTGCATAAATGGTTGATCCACAGAGATTGGGTGGAGGGGTAATGTTGCTAGCTTCTCCTTACCTATAAAGAAGGCACATTTTTTGCATTTCTTGATCCAAGTGTAGCAGTCACTAAACACTGTAGGTCAATAGTAACCCACCTTCATGATCTTGAGGGATGTTACTCATGGAGAAAAATGACCTCTGACTTCTCCATCGTGAAACTCATGTAACACCTTTTCAATATGATTTGTTCCAATGCACCTCAAAAGGACTCCATTCACATCCCTCTTGAATAATACACTGTCAATAAGCACATACAAATGGCTTGGAGTTTGAAATATCTCCTCTTTTCTTTGCTCATCTCTGGAGGGCATAGACCTATTTGTAGGAAATGCATCATATCCCGAGTCCAATAAGGAGTAGGCACACTATCATCTATTTTCTCTTGATTATCTTGTAGCACCAAAATAGCTCCTTCTTCCTTAGACTCAACATGTTGATTGGAAGCTAGTTGTTCACACAATCCCTTACCATGAACCAATTTTTTATCTTAATATCTATGTTGTATTCCATCACCTGGGTAATCCAACCTGCTCTTTTCTCATTCAAATCCTTGTTTAGGAGGAAGTCCTTGACCCCAACATGAGATACTAGCATGCGATCTTATTATTTGAAACCAAGTGTCTAAATTTTTTAGGCTCCTAATGACAACGAGGACATGATTTTCAATAAAAGAATACCTCACTTCATAGTCTTCCAAGATCTGGCTAAAGAATGCTATAGGATGCTCATATCCCTCCTTATTCTATTGTACCAAGATAGATGAGATTGTATCTGGACCACCAAAAGCATAGAGTATGAATTCTTTGGATAAATCTGGGTTTATGAGAGTTGGGGCTTGAGATATGGCTTGATTGATGGCCTCAAAACTCTCTTTACCCTCTGTTATCCATTTGAATGCAAGGTTCTTCTTCAACATCATGGTCAATGGCTTAACCAAAGTAGAAAAATCTAGTACAAACCTTCAAACATGAAGTTAATTCTCCCCAAGAAGCTTTGGAGAGCCTTCTTGTGACTTGGAAATGAATTACATGAATAGATTCAACTCTCTCGGGATCAATGGTTAGCCCTTCCTTTGAAACAATGTGGCCCAATAGTTTTCCTTCATGTGCCAAGAATATACATTTCTTAGGATTCAAAGATACTCCAAATCTTCTACATCTTTGGAACACTTTCTTGAGGTGAAAAAGATGATCTGCATTCTTGGAGAACACAATGATATCATCGAGATAAACAAGCACTATCTTGTTAATCATCCCCTTGAATGCCATATTCATTTCTCTCTAGAAAGTATCTTCGGCATTTGACAATCCAAAAGGCATCTTCTTGTAAGCGTATGTGCCCCATTTTGTGGTAAAGGTTATTTTGAATTGATCATCTTCCTTCACCATGATCTGATTATAACCTCGAGTAGCCATCTAGTAATGAGAATCTTTCAGAACCAGCTACAACTTGCAAGATCTGCTCCATAGAAAGGGAGTGGATAATGGTCTTTGAGTGAAGCTCTATTTAAATCCCAAAATCCACACATAGTCTGATCTCTCCATTTCTCTTTCTTACTAGCACCAAGTTTTCTACCCAACTTGAGTGTTTGATAGGAAAGATGATGTTAGCCTCTATCAACTTATTCAATTATTTTCTCATGAGAGGTTTAATGTGAGGATTCACTGGCCTTTACTTTTTCCTGATGGGTTTGGATTCTGGATCAATTCAATAGTATGTTGTGCCAATTTTGGATTGAAGCCTCTCAAATATTTATAATTCAGGAAAAGACATCCAAAAATTCTTGACAAATCTTGGATAAAGTCATATTTCTCTTGTTGAGTACTCACCTTGCCAATTTACAACACCTTACCTTTACCTACTAAAATATACTTTAAGTCTTCACATTTTGACCTAAATATTTGGATTTCTCTTTTCGGAATTGGTCATTTGGGTTGAAGATTGATTCCAAAATCATAAGACCATTTATAAATTTTTTTGTTTCGAGTTAGACCACCTAATCTCCATATTGTTGTTCTAGTTTGTCTTGATCTCTAGCAGAGAACTCAACTTCTTATTGTAAGAAATTGATAATCTGTTGGTCATTTTCAAACACTTGCCAACTAGTGTTGTTGTCTAGGACAACTAGTCTTACAACAACCTTGATATGGGGCTGAGATTGTTCCTTCTTGATATTGTCAACAACATCAAATGTTGACCCCAATTTTTGGAAGCTTGTCTCGCAGCCTCATTTTTCCTCCTTGGGATGGAATTGATATTAAAAGCCTCAAAGCCTTCAATGAGATCCCATACCCGGTTCTTTTAGCTCTTTAGAAGATCATTTTGGACAACATTTTCCCTCTAACCTGATTTACAATAAGCTCACTATTTCCAAACACAAGTTTCTAATGCCTTTATTTCTTGCCCAATGCAATCCATGGACCAAAGCTTCATACTCAGTCGTGTTGTTAGAAAAACTGAATTGAAAGTGGAAAGCTAAATAGTACTTTATACCTTGAGGGAAAAAGAAACATGGCTCCTCCACCAACACCTTGTCTACTCCTTGAGCCATCAAATAATAGCTGCCATACTTTGTTGTCATCCTTATCATCTGGTTTAGTGATGCTAGGGAGAGGTGGATTTTCTTCGTGCAAGCAATAAATTCCCAACTCAACTTCTTCCATTTCTTTGTATGGGTCATAGCCATGATTTTTGTTTTCCCATTCATCAAGAGTTATGTCCCAAATACCTCTGACCTTAGTGTTTGTCTCCGGAATGTTTGGATACTCCTCCGATCAAAAGATGAGAAATTTGCATTGATTGGGCTGGGCACATGAGGTTCAATATGGAATTTTATAATAGGTTCAGATCTGATTGTATCCTTAGCCCCATATCTCATTCCAAAGAGCATGTGTGACCAATCAACGAGACAAGTAGCCTCCAATCTTAGCTATGAAGTCTCTTGATAGGAAGAAAAGCAAGAGCGGTGGCAAGTCAAGGACTAATACATCTGCAACGACCATGACATTGGGGCATGCATGTAGTGTAAGGCTTAATCCTTTGATTACTTTGACTATTCCCACTTTTTTTCCCATCAAGTTACACTACACCTTTTGAAATGACTCATATTATAGACCCAACTGATCAGCTATTTTCTTGGGCATCACAAAACTACTTGCTCCCGAATCAATCATGCAATTGTGTACAAGATTACTCCCAATAATTAGAGATATATAGAATGGAGGAGGCTTCATATTTTTACCTTGTTTTTTAACTCCTTGAATCCTTTCTTATTGAGTTGTATTGGTGAGCACCTTCTCTTGATCCTTGGACAACTCATTTGTTGTGGACCAATTTTCCATGGCTGCTTGCAGTAGGTCTCTTTGGCCTAAAATTGCTAATGAATCCCACATTGGGATATTCAAATTTGTTTTCTTCATTTTTTCTATGATTTTGAAAGGAGAAGAGAGTTATTTTTTTGACCTTTTCTTTGTAAAAGTTTCTCTTGACATGAGTTTGCTGGTGGTACATGAGCTATTTAGAAGTTGGTTTGGGTTAATTCTACACATTTGGAGTTGCACTTTGATTGCTAACCCTTGAAGAGTGATAGAGGTTAAGGAAAAATTGGGTTTAATGATTGTCCTTCTTCTATATTTCTCTTTTTAGACCTTGTATTGGCTGCTACACCTTGAGAAGGAGTTTATTAACTCCAAAAAATCATCGGGTTGCTTTGCCAATTTAACAATGTAGTAATTTGGAGGTGCTTCTTGAGTGCTTGTTTATTTCTCTTTTTGTTGATTTTGTTTCTTGAGACATACCATCCATTTATACCATCAATCCTTGATTTAGAGCACCATTAAAACATGTTTCTTGATTATGAGGTTGGTTACATGGAAAACACCATTCATACTCTTGTGTCATGTTATTTTGAACTGGAACTAAAGCTCTGGATGAGGAGGCAATATTAGGATTGTATGGTTGAAAAGGTCTAGTGGATAGAGGTTGTCCTTGATTCTGATTAGAAACTTGAACAAGTTTTATATAAGGTTGATATGGAGGCCTATTTGGTTGGGCTTGAGGCTGATAGGGTCTAAAATTTTGAGCTTGTTGCCTCTTGAGTGTTACCAATTCATTTCCTAAGTTTTTAGTTGTTTCATAACCTCCTGGAGTTCATTTGAAGGGCTAGAAGAAGAGGTAGAAGCTTCATTTGAACTCTAATTTTTGGAGCAAGAATGGTGGCTATTGTAGGTGCTTGATTAGGATTAGAATTCCACACATTTGGACATAGAGGCATAGGTGGCCTAGGTGCAACGTTTTATGGCCTAAATTAGACAATTTTCCGCTCTAATAGCTATGGTATAGGTGCGGGTAATGTTTGACCTCCCATAGATTGTATCATCATAGCTATATCAAAATTTAACTTTAATAAAGTAAAGAAAACCACCTTCAACAAGCTGGTTTGAAAGCAATTGGAATCCTATCCCATGTTCTTAGAAATGAAGTTGAAATCTAACATTTGTTTCATTTGGTGCCTCTTGATTTTAGTTAATTTTTCAATAGAGATAGGTTTTCGCCTTCTCACCAAACTGGATACAAAGAGTTGTACACAATTGATCCCAATTTGTAATTGATCATGTCACTAAGCTCTGAACCATTGTAAGGCCTTTCCCTTGAAAGCATAAACCAATAGTTTGATTGCCACATCTATCTCAACAACCTCATGTATAACACAGATATTTGTAATGTCTTGAATGTGATCAATTGGAGTTGTATGATTCTCTCCGATAAATTATGGATATTCTTCAATTCTGCCACTAGAATTGAGTTTTGTGCATTGAGGCAAGTGGACTACTTCTCGTGAAATTTGAACTGGATTTGGTGGTGCTTGTGGTTGTTGATGTGCCATTTTGATCGGTCTAAGGACTCTAGTTTGATTGAATGAAAAGGCCTACCAGGTGGAGGTGTTGATAATGTCTGTTTGGTGGAGATGGAGATCTTTGGACTATTCTTCCTCTCCTTCCTCTTCTGGTGAGCTGTAAGTATTGAAAAATACCTTTTCTCTAGTTCTAGATTGTGTTTGAATTCTTCTCATATAATGAGACACACTTGGGTTGTTAAAACACATTGAATTATTCCCCTTGGAGTCACAAGATGTGTTACTATAAAGCCTCTAAAGGCTAAAATTTACAACAAGAGCACACCAATCTTGCTATAATAAAATGAAGACTTTTGTGGTTCCACCGGGTGTGCCAAAGTTGTTATGTCAAAATCATAGCATCTCTGAATGCTTGAATGTGGATAATTGGGCAATCAATGTAACTTGACAAACATGGGATTGTCTTAGGGTGTGGGACCTTGCAATTGAGATAACCTCTAGAGAAAACTAGTTCTTATCCTAATCTAGTGAAACAAATAACTCTAATGAAGGGAAAACTAGTATCTAAGTATCTATCATTTCTAAGGGACCAGGAAGAGGAAATAACATGAAAACAAGAAAATCCTACACTAGGGGGTGATAACACCAAGAAAGGATGGTTTAACACTCTCCAAAAATGAGATAGAGTAGAATGGGGAGATAGAGAGGATGTTCACAACTTCACAATCTATCCCACACACTCACAACATCCATTCAATGAAATACAACCATTTAGAGCACAAGAGAAACCATGAAAACACAAATTACCTTAAAAATGTAGTGTAGAGGCCATATGATGCAAGAAAAACACAAGAAAGGGTTGAAACTTAACCACAAGCTTGATTATATTGCTCTAAAGTTGACACATTTCATTACATTCAAGGAAAATGAACAAAATCCCCTTGTTACATACTCCAAATGGTATATTTGAGCTTACAACACCTGTAATACCTGGAAAGAAGGGAAGAAGCTAGAATAGAGAAGTTGAACTGCTCAAAAATGAGCTTATTTTTACAATATATGAGAAAAGGGGAGAGAGAATCGAGTTCCATCTTCAACCACCACAAAAATACATTTAATGGCCTACCAAAGTCATGGAGTGCCTTGCTAACCCCATACCATCTAGTCCTTTACCTTGTGGAACAAGAAAAACGACTCTAGAATTTCATTATTGCCCCAAAATAACCTATAAGAGTTGATTTTGTTTTTGAGTCTTTGAGCCTATTTTTCACCCACCTACCCTGTAAAATAAATTATTTGTCCATTATGTACTGTAGAGAATTAAAAATGAATACGTTGATATATGATTTGTCCAAATCCACTCACGGAAGCTCAAGATATTGAGGTGCAGGCTCGGGAGCTCATTTTTGCCAAAATTAAAAAAGTTCAGCCTTTGTGCATTTTAACTTACCATAGTCCTCTTTTTATGTTTTAATTTTGAGTTTGAGGAGGGGGCTTTCTTTGTTATTCGGTCATTAAATTGGCATGGGGAATATGGATGGGGAGGGAACGGGCTGAATGTTCCCACGAGCCCCAACATGGCCGAAATGGGCCCATCGAACATCGTCCCTGCATTATATTGCCAACCCCCTATGCCTTTGAAATTTTCCATCTCGGCCCTAACTACCTCGAATGGTCTGAGTTCCACTCAGGTTCGGTTCCCCGAATCCTTCCGAGTCCTGTAATAAATTTCGCCTCCTTGAACCCGACTTAGTAAGCTCGGGCTCGCCAAGCCCTCCACTATCTCACTAACTTGCATTCGGCTCAGGGTCCTCGACTCCTCCGCATGGGAACAAAATGAACTCGGTCCAATGTTTGTCATCTTGCTTGGCTAGGCGGACCACCACTAACTCCCTCTCCCATTTCCATTATTTCCGACGGTATCTGTAAGAACCGATTTGCATTGGGGGCATTTGAAATTAATAGGAGTCGGCCCCAACTCAGTGCTCGGGAACCATATAGAGTCTGATTTGGTTCTACTCGATCGCCTTTCATCCCAGTTAGACTATATTTTTCCATTTTAGCCCCTTTTTTCCAAATTCGACCAAGTTTTAGGATTTTCTTAGGAACTAGGAGTTAGAAAATTTGGAATAAAATGTCCTATGACCAAAATTGTCAATTTTTATCAATTTTGCCATTTTTTGACCAATTTTTTTGCTTTTTCGCAACTGAGACCAGAGAGGTGGTGGCCTTTTTAACTACTCCAAAGTTCCAATTTCTCCATCCTTTTCCAATTTTTTCAAACTAAAAATTTGAGTGAACCTAAGAAAGGTTCCCGATGCTAACTAACTCCATTTTTTCCGCTTTAACCCAAATTTTAACAAACTATTAAACCTTATGAAGACCAAGAAGAGGAAAAATTTCTGAATGATTCCTAATTTTCCAAAACCATTGGAAAGGTTTCAAAACTTTAAAACTCACCCGAATTTCATTAAATTACTCTCGTGAACCTTTGTCGGGTCCTCAAACTCAAGTGCTCCCAAGTTGTCCATTTTTGTCGGGAGGAAAAAATGGATAACAAGTCCTTGTAGAGTTTTGTAGACAATTGGACATGTTGCATAGAACATGTAGAGACAAAAATATCATAGGCATCCAATTCCCAATCTCTTTGGGGAATTATACTTGCAGAACAACCTTGGATGCTCAAAATGTGGAAAGAACAATTGTTGCATTCAATTTTTACACATTCCATAAGAGATCTTGTTTTGATATCAAAGGTTTTATCTCCAATCACCTCAAAATGAGTTATTATCATTTTCCTATTCTGGAAGACTATTGGGAGGACTGTTTAGATGAATATGAGGTGAGAAGAAGGTATTTTGGCTGAATTTCTCTACAATGATCAAATATTTCAAGATATATAAAGTACCAGAGGATTTTCTAGATGACAATGAAGATATGTATTCTCTTGAATATGTCAAAACTATTCAACACACACCTCTTCTCACCATAAATTGGTTTCAAAAGGAGAAGGATGATATTTTGGAAATAATTAACCCAATATTGGTAAGGACAAAGGTTTGGTTTGACAAGAATATGAAAGCATACAAGGCAGGTGTGACACAACATTCTTCTCAAGGAGCATCTACATCACAAAAGGAAGTTTCTATTTCATTTCCTGAAGTACAGACTCAATCAATGCCTTCTCCTTTTCCTATGGAATATACAATCAAGGTGTACTCCAAGAAGGATAAAGCTGAGAAGATTGAGAAAGATGAAGAGATAGTTGAAAAAGAAGCTCAACAACCCCTCTCTCAAGAAATAACAAAAATATTCAATAATTTGAACAAATAATTCAGCTTTCAGAAGAAGAATAAAAAAGGAATAGAGGAACATGAAGAAAGTAACTATGAGGGTGGGAGCTCTGAAAAAGAAGAAGATGAGGAAGATAAGGTGGAAATTGTGGAACCAAATTCTAGAAAGATAGGCATCCCTAAGCTCAATTCTAGTATTTAAACACCCACTCAGGAAGTATCTTATGCCCAAGCTCTTGGTTCTCTTACCACACTTGCATTTGGTCCACTTTTTGCTCCACCTTCATGTGATTACTTTACATGGGTTCAGACTATGATTGATAGTAGGAAGAAAAATACACCTTCTTGAGCCATTGCTCCAATTTTTGATGTTGTAGCTACCCTCCTTGGTACCACTCCCACTCCTCCAGCTAAAAAGGCCAAAACTGCTTCTAGGTTGGTTTCGATTTGAGAGGTCAATAGTTTCGGAGATATCAAATCTAAGAGGAGAAAAATTTGAAAGAGGTATCGTATTTCAGATCTTGAGATAACTATAATTCCACTTGGTGAGTTGACTCTTAAGGGAGAAGTGCATAATTTGAAAGAAACAATCTCCTTAATCATTGAGAGGGTAGAAAAAGGTAAACAAACATAAAACTTTCTTGAAGAATAGGTTCAAGTTCTTTATGGTTTCGTCAAATATTTCCTTTCCGTAATAAATTTCTTGATCCTACTCGTCTATATTAATGCCTCCTCCCACTATTCTATTTGATGAAGATGTTCAAGAAATCAAGGATATTCATAAACATGTTGCATATGGTAAAGCCATTGAGGCAATGGTTGAAGGGATGTTGATTTCTAGATTGAATTTTAGAGATGAAGCCTATAAAATGTTTGACAAAATCTCCTTGGATTTAAGTAAATTTGGTACAATATTCATTGGATCTGAGAAGGAGCTTAAAATGGTTGGAATGTATTCAAGATATTAGAATCATGAATGCTACAGATGAGAAAATCCTCCAGCACACAATTTTTTTAATAATCCAAAGAATAATCTTTCTAGGAAATGGGTATTCAGTGTTTAATGGAAGATCAAGGTGCTTGAGGAGGAAATCATTGAATTGAAGTGCATGGTACAAAAAGGAGAGACATTTATTTCTGAGATACTTCCTAAATTTCAAGCTCTACATTGTCAGTTCTCCAAAGACAACTCTTCAGAAAGGGACTCATTACATGAGATCAAAGTAAAATGTAGGGCACTCATCAAATAATATTTGTTCAAGGACAAGATTGTGACTAGGGAGAAGATGGAAGAGATTACAGAGTTGCACAATTTTGTCATAGAGGCCACCAAAGTTTTGTTGTAGAATACGAGGCATTAGAAAGGAATCGGAAGAATCCTTGGGTAGCTGGTTGAATGCTATGGAAAACAAAACCATACCAAAAGGCATGGAAATTGTTGGTTCCTTAGTCAAATTCAGAAATTATATACTCAAAGTGAAGAATCCAATTGCGCCATCTACAAGTGCTTCTTCCTCTAGTTCTTAAGTCTTTCTTTCTAGTCATTGTATTTCAAAGTTATCTTTATCATTTTGAAAGTATGAAATTGTAAATAAGGATAACTAAATGTAATTCATTAATTAAGTGGCAACACTTAATTAAAAAGACAATTAAATTAGAGAAAGTTGGTTACAACTACCCTTCTGCCTATATAAGGCTTTTCTCTCATTGTAAAAGGGTGGTTGGATTTTGGTGTTTTGAATGTAAAGATACAGAATAATTGAAATCAATATAGAAGAAGCTTTTCTCTCCTATTTCCTGTGTTCTTTCTATTTCTATCTCTCAATATTGCAAATGTGAATTTAGTATATTTGAATGTGAAACTATGTGTTCAATTCATGTGTTATAGTGCAAAGAACTTTGTGTCTTCTGCAATTATATCTTGTGGATTTTTTCAAATATATAAGTTCATGTGTTCTTAAAGTTTCATGCATGCATTAGTAAGGTATTATTCTGCAATCTCTATATCTGAAAGTGCTTCCTTCTTCACTCCTTTTTCTTGACAATAGTGAGTGATCTTGTACGACCAAGGAGAATATTTGTATTCTTGATAGGTGGAAAGTTGAACTTTATGTCTCTTCTTACTAGTCTTACTCATTTAAACTATTGTTTCCTCTTATGAAATTCTCATACCTTTTCCATCTTTTGTATTGAGAATAATTGGATATGGAAGCATTCTTCACACCAAAATCCTCATCTGAATATTGTTAGAGTGTATATTTGTAAATAGGTAATTTTTCTATTTTGTTTGGTGAATAAGTGAACCTCTCCCACAAAGAGGAGGAACCTATGTCCCCTGAATTGTTGCTTGTGTCTAAAGACAAAAATTCCAACCAACAGGAGGCCTATAAAACCCTTTTACAAAACTAAGTAGCGGGGTTTTTTTCTCAAGACTAATGGTTGCAAGAAATTTTCATGTAGAAATAATAGAGGTTTATGGAAACTGATATCCATTTCATCACTTGAGGCGATAACGACAAGCTAAAACCAAACTCAAGTTTTAAGTTTCAGCAGCTTCCCAAGACTGCAAAAATAGCTAGCAATGCTCGTGAAGGGGTTACAAAATGCACTCAAATGAACCTATGAGGTCCTACCTAGGTTCAAACCAATACCCACAAGACAGGGGTAGCTTAACCTCCCCATTTCGGGATTTAGAAAGATGTTTTGTGAACCTCCAAAATACGTGTTTTATTAACTTTTGCAAGTAAACTATTGGTGTGTTTAATTGAAGGCTCACTCTCAACTCGCCAACTCAAGCAAAAAAATTATCGAATCATGTCACTATGGTTTGCCAAACATCTTAGAACATGGTTTGAGAGTGCGGGTGTTGATCTTGATTAATCGAAAGATTCAATGGGAAGAAGAAATTTTTCTACAATTTGTACTATGATTTATTTAATTAAACTGAAGGCTTAGCCTTACTTTTATTAAAATTTTGATACCATTGCAAAAAAGAAAACTAGAAATACAAAAATTATGCAAGATGAGGGTGAGAAAACCATGCCTCTTAATCCGAGGTGACGAGGAGTTACACAAGGTTCTCCAAGAAATTTGTATTCCTGACCCGCAAAATCTCCACATTAAGGCATTTCATCAAGCGATTCTTGGGCTTTGGCTAAGCTTGAACGATTTTCATTCATGTCCTCTAATTTACTTGCACTATAACATCTACAAATCCTTGTCTTTGTCCATTATGGTACGGTGGATTCCTTACTCCATTTCAAGGCTCGGAAGGCAATTTTGTTCTCTTTTTTTTTTTTGAAGTAAACAATCCCATTTGTGCAACCCCTGCGACTCACTCAAGACATTTGCATAGGAATAAATAAACCAATATGCCACCCTTTTTCTCTGCACATGCAAACATAGAACTAAACCTTGAGGAGATTTTTTTAATATTTTATCAGCAGATTCCAAAACCAAGCTCATAAGCACAAATATGTAATTGCCAATTGTTAAGAAAAGACACAAGGATTATAATCAAGCTTCAAGGTGATTTTATATTTGTCTTTCTCGTAAGAAATATCACCAGAAAAATAAACAAGAATTTCAACCTTGTGTATACTTTGCAACCTTGAATTCTATGAGAGTGCAACTCTTTCAAGCATTTAATCAAACAATTAGCATGTCTGCGCATGCTTCCACCATTTCATCGCAGCCAACAAAAAAATTTAACAAAGACAATGCCATTCATGGCTAAACTAAATATCACCACACTACGTAATACAGTCAGGAGGAGGAAGATGTTGGCCTAAGGTTTTGGCGTTATTCTTTACACCTGTCAATGTATTTTATTTGGGCATTCTAAATCCCTTTTCTTTGACAAGTCCATTTTGTGAATACTGTGCAATCATCGTAGTCAATGGAAACACATTTCCTTTAGGAATTTTGGAAGATATTTCAATGCCTTTCCCTCGCGTCCACATTTCAGACATGTCTACCTAGGAATTGAAAACTGCGGTAACAATAAAAATGCCTTTCCTCTATGCCTTGGGTGGATGTTCAGGTTGGGAGAGTGCTGACAGAAGTGCACTGATCATCTTAGAAACCTACTTTCTGTGTCTAATAAAGAGGTGTTAATGATATGTGAGGGTTTCCATGCTTTGCCACACTCTGTACCTCCTTCCATAAGCCTTCCACACTCCACCCGGTTCCATTACTCTTCCAGCACGCCTCCTTCTAGCACACACAATACAACGCCCTGCCCAGTCCAAAATTCACCAACTCTCTTCCATTCAATTTTTTTTTTTTTAAAAATTATTTAAACTATTTCAAATAGCTAAATATATATACCTTTATGGAGATGGTCTAGAATTGATTCATTAGTTCACGAATTTATCACTATTATAGAAATAGGGAGTTATATTTTATCCCCTATATTTTTGCAATTATAGTTTCAATGAAGGAAGTATACATAGAAAATAAACATTTAACTTTTAGTTTATAGTTTATATAGTCCTTTTATTTTTCTTATACTTTAAGTTATATTTTTATGTATATATTTTCAGGATGTTTGAGAGTGGTTTCAGACATCAAAGAGATCAAATGCAAAATCTAGATTTTGGATGACTCCCCCAAATTTCAGACTTAGTCATTTTTTAGGTTTCCAAATTTCGAGACTTGGCCAATAAGCTTTAAGAATAACCCCTAAATTTAATCTAAATTTTGTATTTTCATTATTCATTATTATTATTAGTTTATATGTTAAATATTGATTTTATTATTATTATTATAACATTTTCTGCAATTCAAGATATGATCGACACCTAGATCGAAATTGAAATTACAAAAAATGACAACCAAGAAGGCAATTGGTGCCCGATGTTGTAGCTCCACATGAGATTTGACGACAACTCACATGGGATCCAACACCTCAATCATTCGAGTAGTTGGCGAGATGAGCTCTCATACCAACTGGCCAAGTGGGAAGGTAGAACCCACACCTCACCGGTTGAGTGCAACGGAACAGGGCATTATAGTATTCCAAGATGTGGTCCAAAAAATTAACAAAGACAAATAAACAAAGGAAAAATAAAGGAAATGGTTGAGGCTTTGAAAAACATTGTTAAGAAAATTTTCAAGTTCCTTAAAATTCACAAGCTCTTACCGTGGGGCTATCAACAAAGTAATGAGAAATGCCGAGGATGTTGATGCAAATAATGAAGAAACTCTAAAACAAGAGGAAGAATTATTGAGGAAAGGAAGAATGACTATCAAGAGCACTTTGTTGAGTGCTATAAAATAATTTGTAAACAAATGGAATCTATTAATGACCTACTTGAAAATATCGAGACGGGTTGTTTCGTAAACATGAGGCAATAATCGATTTGGGTGATCAGTTGGTTGAGAGAGAAAGAATTGTTCATGTAGATCTTAAAGGGTAGAAACCTATTTTTACAAGGTTGATAAAATTTATAATCGAACCTTGAGGGGTTGCATCGAAAAATTGAATGAAATGAAGGATAAAGTAATAAAAGTTACATATGATTTAGACTCGAGACTTGAAAAAGTAATACAACCCGGTATGGTCAACTTTGAGGAAAAATATGTAGACAGTCTAATTGGGATTCTCCAACATCAAGTCAAAGGGAAGTCGGATGTTGCCTTCTTAGTTTTCAATTATGCAGCCATTCAAAGATTTTTTCAAACGGAAGGGGCTATAAATAAATTGACTAAGAGAGTAAGGAAGAGAAGGGTCATCACCAATGTGTTTGATGATGTTTTTTTAAGAGAAGGAGCTGATTTTTATCTATCATACTACTTTAGATAACGAGCCTCTCATCGGCATGTTCAAAGGGTTGGATTCTTATATGGCTAAAGTGGAAGAGTGAGACAAGACAAAGTATATTGAGGTGGATTTAGCATAATTCTTCAATCATTGCCTATTTCTTTATTTTTTATAAGTAGGTCCCACTCTTTGTATTGTTCGATAAAAGTGGGAAATCCTTCCCAAATGATTTTGCATATTACAAGAATCATGAGAAGAAACAAACAAAGATGATTGTATGAAAATAAAAATTCTCATGGATGACACATATCATGTGATGAATTGATGTTAAAATACAAGAAAAAATTTTATGCCCAAAAATATTATTGTAACACCATGAGCACAATCATGGGACGAGATTGATCCAGATGGGTTGATAAAGATACGATCTTTTGGGATGGCTTTCCTCCTCAGTCCATTTGGATGAGCCGTGAACCCTTTCTTATGTATTTTGTTTATCTCGCATAATTTTTGGGGGAATTCGCGTATATTACCTTAAGAGGCAATTGTATAAGAATGAGGTTGTGTCCTCATTATAGGGGTTGATAGTTGTAGTTTTTGTTAATAGTTTTTCTCTAGATTTGGTTTTGATCTCACTGAGTAATGTTAATTATTCCAAATTCCGAGTTTATGCTAAGGTGGTTACACTGTACAACCATTAGCAAGTTTTGAGGGCATTTGTTTATGTCCCTTACTGAAACTCATGTTGATGGAATAGTTTGATTTGATTCAATCATGTTTTCCATTATGTATATGAATATATGATCAAGGAAGTACAATTTTACTACAATCTTGTGTTTATTGTATCTATGAAGCAAACAACTTCATCTTCGGTTGTTTCATATCTCTTTGGTTACCGTGTCAATACTTGTTTTGTAATGCATATTTTGCGGTATTTTGGCTTAGTTATAATACCCTTGTGGCAACATTACTTGGGAGTTATTATTTCCATCCCTTGAGGTTATCTTGGGTGTGTGAAGTGGAAGTAGTGAGTATTTCATTAGAGTTTCTTGCTCAAGTGTTTGTGTTAGGAATCTTGAGATTTGTGTGCAACGTTTTTGAGAATTGGGTATCCATGAAGGAAAATGTTCACTTATTGATTGTGTTAAATTGATTATGTGTTATTTACCTTTTTGGGAAATGTCAGGCCATCATGGAATTCATTAGCATACTCTTGTTATAGATTCAACCATCCTCCATTATCCTTTCCTAACTAAGTTTTCTACCACCCTATCCCATAAGCACCTTGAAAAATATTTTTAACCATACTTGTGCTTGTTTACAATTTACACTTCCCTTGTTTATCATGCTCTTACAATTTATCCGATGAGTGAAGATTAGTGTTCCCAACATCATCAAGATCCTTCACTTACTTCTTACACAGAGATGATGTTTGAGAACCATTTTTTAATCTATCTTTAGTGACCCATGTTTGATGCATTGAGTATGTGCAATACCTATGCGACAAATCTTGTGAGTATTGTATCCATGGCTATAACTAGCTCATATTGACCTAATGTAGACATAAAATCACGCACTTGGGTACATTTCTAGGTCTTAATCACATACTTGCATTCATATGATTCCTAAGTGAGAAAACTAGTAATTGACTACTGTCTTTGGCCTTTTTGGTTTGCTTCTTGTCTTCTTTCTAGTCTTCTACACCCCGTTAGCTTAATTAATACAATCCTACATGCATACAGTTACACCTTAACCATCCTTGCCTATGCAATCGTTTGCAGGGCTTTATATTTCTTCTTGTCCATTGTTTTAATCACACATTGAATAATAATTATTGGCTCTCCTTCTATCATTGGTATCGAGCATCGAGTCTTTCCTTGGTGTGAAGTTTGAAGTACAACAAAAGTGTGAGAGATCTGTTTTGACGTGGCTATCACTTGCGTGATTTTTGAAGCGACTGCAGTCAAGAATTTTGTGATCCGTTTGGAGATCCATTTGGCATTTGGCTGGTGCAAAACAGTGACTTGTGGAGGAAAAGACAAACAAAAGAAAAGCGGTCAACATAAGAGTTATCTGGCATTTTGTACTCCTTGCTGGCGTGGAGGGTTAGATCCAGCCTGCTTAGAAAGTTGCAGACCTGTATTGAAGAAATCTGCATTTGAAAGCCTTGGTGTGTAGGAGAATTATTGGCATTTGAAAAGGAAAAGCTACTATTTTGATTTGATTCTCACTAAGTAAAGCCAACACCTGCAGTCAACTCCAACAAATTGCAAAATTGAGTGGAATTTTTTTTTTCGCTGCCATTTTTCCTGAGGTTCACACGTGATCTCGAAACAAGGCCAGCCCACGTATGTCACAAATTTCGGATGCAGAAAGCACCACGAGCAATGCACCAAATGTTTGGGCATTGAGTGACAACAAAGACACCACTGGACTATTCTTTTCTTTGGTCAACGAGCTCTGCAACACTGGGAATCTTCTCTTTGACGAGATTGTGCACCGAGGACAATTGGAGTATTTTTGGTTTGACATTCAATGTCAAGCATGGCGGATTCGTGCTAGAACTTGAACATGGCTATGATGCAGATGATGAATGCGAAGTAGAATGCCCACAGGAGCATCCATGTCTCACTGCATGAGCTTATAGAGCCCATCTTCATGATAGGTTCTTTCAGTAAGCATTTGTAACCATTTTTGAACAATCAATAAATAAATAAAATACAATTTTGAGTTTTTGGAAATGTCTACACCTTGCATTTTGTTGTCGGATGCCCAGTTGCTAAAAGGGCCAAATTTCGCCGCATGGAAAACCAAGATGTTGATGATTCTTCAGTTTGAAGACCTTTGGGGGATCATTTCTGGCACGGACGCCCCTCCCATAGATGTTGATCTGTTGGCTAAATATGAAAAGGCTGATGCAAAAGCATTAATGCTTATCACTTTGAGCCTTTTGATGAGGTTCAACCTCACATTCAGGAAGCAACCACTTCCTCTATGGCATGGGCTGCGTTGTGTACCATATATGAAGCCAAGAATCTGACGATGATGCTACATCTTCAGAAAAATATTCACACAATGAGTATGCATGATGGTGAATCAGTCAAAGCCTTCTTGCGGCATGTGGCCGAGATACGCATAGAACTTTCTGCTCTTGGTGAACCGGTGGATGACAAGTTGCTAGTTCCGCTCACCTTCATGAGCTCTTCCTTCCCGATTTCGATAATCGATCATCACATTGACCATCACTCAACAAGAGGTAAGTTTTGTCAAACTGGTGAATTATCTCCAGCAGAAGAAGCCATTCAAAATGTTCAAGAAGCCTTCAAAGACAAGGCTCTCATCACAAGGCAAAAGCATAGCAACAAGCCTCGGAAAGGGTAGTCAGCCCCCCAGAATTAGAAGCAACATCCACAAGCAGTAACCTTCTCAGCGGCACCACAACAGCCACCCCAAAAGTAGTAGTACAACAAGGCCGATCGATGGTGCCACATTTGCTCCATGAATACGCACACGACTACGAACTGTTATTATAACAGTCACAAGCATGGCAAATTTGGTGAAGAGAGCACTTCTGGCCAAGGATATTCCAATTAAAGCCAATGGCGTACTCGTAATCAGAGGCATAAGGGTCATATTGCTGCTCAGCAGGATTCCTCCTCCGATGAAGAGGTTTTAGAAACAACTCATCTGGACATTTTCCTAGTCTCACAGACTTCACAACCGTTAGAAAGTGTTTGGTTGATTGATTCAGCACCAAAAAAACATGAATGGCAATAAGAAGTTGTTCCATACCCTGAGTGACCAGCCCACTGGAGATCGGATCACCATCACAGATAATCAGGAGTATATTGTGGTGGGGATTGGTGATGTCATCATTCCTCTTGGGACATGAAGATGTACACTCACGAAGGTGCTATATGTTCCAGGTTTGACCTCAAATCTCTTGTCTGTGAGTTAGCTTCTTAATCATCGAATGCGGGTTGAATTCTTTATTGAGAAAGGGGTCAAGTCCTACATCATTTCCCAAGGAGACTCAGTTATTGCTCGAGCATTTATGAAGGGCTATCTATTTGCACTGGATGCGGTCACTTCATCTAACATTTCTCTCTCTACTTTAGTAATGGAGTCCACTGCATTATGGCACTTTCAATATGGTCATCTTTTTCCGGGGCTCTACATTAGCTCAGTGCCAAGGAAATGGTAAGAGGGCTTCCTCCACTCTCCCATTCCTTACCTGTTTGCTTGGGATGTCTTGCGGGAAAACAACACAGAGGTCCATTCAAATAGAGCTCTTATCATTCTACGGAGCATCTTCAGGTTGTACACACCAATCTATGCGGACCCCTACTAACTAGCTTCCAAGGTTTTGAATACTTCCATCTCATCATTGATGATTACTCATGGAAAATGTGGGTATATTTTCTCCGGAAGAAGAGTGAGGCATTTGCCAATTTCCAAACCTTTTACTAGCAAGCCACCAGGCAGTCTGGGAAGCCTCTCCTTCTCCTCCACTCAGATCGAGGGGGAATTTGTATCGAATAATTTCTTAGCATACCTGAAGCAATATGACATTCAGCAACATCTAATTGCACCCTACACTCCCCAACAGAATGGGATTTTCGAGCGACACAATAGGACTGTCATGGAGATGGCTCATTGTATGCTCTCCACCGCCAAGTTAGAGGATCATTTTTGGGCAGAAGTAGTCCAGACAACAGTGTATCTACTCAACCGGGCACCCACAAAGATCTTGTAGAATAGGACACCGGAAGAGGTATGGATTTTTCGTAAACCTTCTATCTGTCATTTGAGAGTTTTTGTTGTCCGCATATATGCATGTTCCAGATAAGAAAAGGAAGAAGATCGATCCAAAGACATTACCATGTCTTTTCTTGGGGTATAGTACTACCTCAAAGGCATATTGTCTCATGGATCCTGAGACGAAGAAAATCTACAAGAGAGATGTGGTGTGTGATGAGTCATCCTTTAACTCCTTGCCACACAATGGAGATCTAGTACCGACCTCATCACATAGATTGCTCACACATCCAGATGATGGGAAAGATTATTCTTCTCAGAGAGAATAAGAGCTAAGTGGAGACATATGCGTTGATCTAGGCACACTAGAAAACACATCTTCACATCAGCAGCAACAGCACCAACGTCTGAAATGGGTCCAAAATACTATTAGGGATGCACACCTGAACTCACTTCACTTCTAAGAGAGTAAGAAAATGAAGTCAAGCCAAACATGAGGTAAATTTTACACTCATGAGTTCAGTTGTTGATAGCACCGAACCTGACACTATTCATGAGCATTAGACCAATCATAGTGGAAATGGCTATGAATGTTGAATATGATTCCCTACTTCAGAATTAGAAGTTAGAACTTGTCGATCTACCTCCAGGTAAGAAATCCATTGGCTATAAATGGATTTTCAAAACAAAATATAAGGCAGATGGTTCAATCGACAAACACAAATCACGACTTGTTGCAAAGGGTTATGCTAAGTAAGAAGGAATTGACTATGACGAGACCTTTGCACCCAATGCGAAGATCAAAACCATTAGAGTTGTCTATGCACTGGTAGCAAAAATGGATGGAAACTTCTGCCAGATGGATGTTAAGAGTGCTTTTCTGAATGGTGAGCTCAAAGAAGAAGTATACATGGCCCAACCTGAAGGGTTTGTAGATGAACATCAACCACACAAGGTATGTCATATGATAAAGTCACTTTATGGACTCAAAAAATCACCTAAGGCATGGTATATAAAAAAAGATGATCACCTATTGTAGTATGGATTCACTCGTAGCCCCTCAGATACAAATTTGTATATCAAGAAGGTAGGAAAAGAGATTGTTATTATGGTTTTGTACGTAGATGATCTTGTGATCACAAGAAGTTCTGACAATCTTGTGGATGATATAAAGAATGATCTGAAGAAATCCTTCGACATGACTGATTTGGGGCTACTTCACTACTTTCTTAGCTTAGAGATATGGCAGAAGAAGAATCATATCTTCATCTCCCATTTGAAATATGCCAAGAAACTCTTGGAGAAGTATGGAATGTCAGATTGTAAACCAATGTCCACTCCTATGGAATAAGGTTTGTAATTATCTAGATTCCAGGATTCACCGTAGGTAGATGGCACTCACTACAAGCAACTTGTGGGGAGTCTCATTTACTTGACTTATACTAGGCCAGATCTTAGCTTTGTAGTGAGATATTTCACCATATTTATGCAGGAACTGAAGAAATATCATTGGATAGCAGCAAAGCATGTGTTGAGATACGTCTGAGGTACAGTTGACTTTGGTCTGGAGTATCAGAAGAACACTCAATTCTTCTTATAGGGATATCTGAGACTCGAGACTATGCAAGATCTGTTGATGACAGGAAATCCACTTCAAGATATGTTTTTCATCTCAGATCTGGACCTATCTCATGGATTAGCAAGAACCAAACTGTTATAGCTCTCTCATCCACCGAGGTGAATATTACGCCGAACGAGGAGGCGTGTGCGAAGCGATTTGGTTACATTGTATTCTTGCAGATATAGGGATTCTCAAGAGAAACCTCCCATCATTCACCGTGACAATCAAGGTGTTTTGAAGCTTTTGAAGAATTCTATTTCTCCTGAATGAACAAAGCATATTGAGGTCGAATGTCACTACATTCGTGAACAGGTCTTGAACCACCAAATTTAGCTCCAGTACTGCCCTACTAATTTTTAGGTTGCAAATATTCTCACCAAGCCTCTCAGAAAGGTGAAGTTTGATTTGTTTAGGGGGTACATATGTAGGAACAATGTATTAAGGGGGGGAATGTTAGCTTAATTAATACAATCCTACACGCATACGATTACACCTTAACCGTCCCTACCTGTGTAACTATTTTGGGGCTTTATATTTCTTGTTGTCCACTTTGTTTTAATCACACATTGAATAATAATTATTGGCTCTCCTACTATCAAACCATACTACCCATTCCGACCTTTATTGCTTTATCTTTCTTAGCTCTAGACACCAATTCCCATCCAAGATGCTAGTTCCTAGGCACCCTCGTCCCCTCTAGGTGTCCCTGACCTCTTTTATCTTGTTCACCCTTTTGGGCCTCTTTTATCTTTTGGTCATCTTGTTTTATTATGGTCAAAATTTTAGTGGTTAATTACATAATTCAAACAAGTGAATCATATAAATATAATGTTATATGATCAAATTAAGATACCAAGCTCTAAGAATCTATTAAATCATCATTTAAGGTTACATCTAAAGGCATCTAAGAGCATCAAAAGAATCCATCTAGCTTCATTCAAGGAACAAGGGACTTCTAATTCTACATACACACATAGGAGGGGAAGTTTCTTTTGTTTTATCCACGAATCTATTTACATTAGTACATCTAGCTATCGCTCTCTATCAAGTGCATTTTGCACCTAGAGCACGGTTCTTTCAAACACACACAAGAAATACATAATGTTTGAAATGTAGTGTAGTGCTTGGTTGTAAGTTCACTCAATCGGGTGACTGCTCGTGGTCAGTTCGAATCACCATTTGCATCTTTTTATTTTTAGATTTGATTTTTTTGGGGTTTTGCATGATATTTCTCTCTTTGTAGGTTACAAGTGAAATTTGTAGACATAGTGCGATATACAAGTGATCAATAGTGAAGGTTAGCGACCACATTGCAATACAATAATAACCATATTTGGATATTTTGTGTAGTCATGAGTTCCCAACAAAGGTCTCTAGCACCTAGGTTCCCCGACACCATAAAAAGCGCTGGTCTAGCTTATTCCGACAATTTTGTAATTTTATGAGTGTGATTGTGACTGTTTCCTCCTCCAGCTCATCGGTCTTGAGTCCAACATACTTTAGGATTTATCATGCTTTGGAAAATTAGACAAGTATCCTTTCCTCTCTCTTGCACTTAGGGTTTCAAATTTACTTTATTTATTACTTGCGTCAATTTTGTGCTTTAGCATATATATACTACATGTGACTCTGTAATATCCTAGGGTTTTAATAAATTTTAATATTTGTTAAATCATTTGGTGAACCCATCTCATTCAAACACTCTTGGGTCTTCATTTCATCACTTCTTTCATTTTCCTAGGATCCTCTCATCATGGATATCTCCATTCATGATTTCTTGCTAGCCAATCCTAATTGTCGAGCTAAAATCATTACTCTCTTATCTAATTCTCACATTTCTTCGTTACTCATTTGAATATAGTATATCAGACATTTGTAGATGCATTTTCACAACATCTTACTTTTCCATCTAATATCGTTGTCAATATTTCATTTACGACAATGATATGCCTCTATATATACTTGAGTTACATCTATAACATGGGTATTAAGTGAACTATAGTCGATAATGGATATGGGTGCAATCTTTGTACTTTATCATTCATCGAAAACATAGGTCTTTCCTCTAATTATGTTAGCCCATTATCCTTTTCTCTCTGAGCATATGATTCTTCTACACATCCATACATAGGCACTATTACTTTACCTATCAGTGTTGGGCCAAAAGCTATTCCTACAGTTTTCTTTGTTACTAATATCCTAGTTCAAAGGCAATTTCTTACTTGGTAGGTCATGGCTTCGTGCCATGCAAGCAATGTCTTCTACAATGCAGTGATGCATTAAATTCTTACATGAGGGCTTTGAATATATAGTCATTGTTGATTGTGATCCATTCAAATATTGCAACCTAGATCCAATCACTTCAATACCTAATCCAAATTCTAATGACCAACAACCCATGGACTATTTGGATAACTTTCCCTACTTAAAGGAACTATTTGTGCATTGGACACTGTCCCATCTGCATCATTACCACCCCCTCCTTCTATTAATGCTTTGGTAATTTATCACGGGTGTCCATACATTAAGTATAATTTCACCTTCCTCATTTTCTAATGAGAAACCAACATCGACACTTCCTCCTTTCACATGCACTCTTTTCATGAATAACTCTTATTGGAAACACATTCCATTTGATCCTACTTTCTCTAATACTATTTGCACACATGATGGTTTGGCTCGATTAGGATTCACATTGGATGATCTTATACCTTCACCTCATTGTCCTCATCTTTATCATGTATATGTTGACATCATGCTTGCTTATGGTCTTTGTGTCTTCTATCTTTTAGTATTTCTTGCACGCACTCCTCGCAATTCTCCACTCACACTTGGGCAATATTGGATTGAATACATTGGGGGAAATTTTGGTCCTGATCATATCGATATAGCATTTCCCATGCCTTTCAGTCGTGTTTATTATTTTTAATGATTCATTTATTGGCTATTCAAAAAATATTATGCGTTGGTATGCACATGATTGTCCATTACCACCTTTCATTAATGAAGAATACACAATGGACATGTCCAATTTACGCCGCAATGGATATTTACGTGATCAACCTCATACTATTGCTTATCAAGTCTTTAATGCTTCTCCATTTGACTTTGACCATGACAATAACGATCTCTTAGACGATGTCACATGATTATTTTTCTACATCATACACTTGGGGGAATCATACTTATTCTTCCCCCTTAGCATTCTCAAGTGTCTCTCATTTCTACTATCACTCTCCATGCTCCATCATTCATATTCTAAAAATATTTCATACACAAGTTGATACACAAATTTATTATCACTTTGCCTTATGACACACTCTTTTCCTAAGGTTCACACTTGACCGTTGAGAGAATACTACATCCATGAACCTCACATCACTTATAAATCATGTTTTATGATTCATGGTACATCTTTCTCATTTCTATTCACACGATACACTCATTACCCTATGACACACTGTAGTCTTATGGTTCAAACTTGAATTCCGAGGGTCTAAATATGAATTGAACCTCACACCTTTCTACATTTCACATTTTACGCTTCATGATCACATATTTTTAGCATACACATCGTTCAAACCATTCTTGATGATGTACTCTTGTTCTATGGTTCATTCTTGAATTTCAAGGGGTCTTTCATAAATGAAACTTATTTCACTCATACTCATTCATAACCACTAAGGGACCACACTCCTCCTATCACATTCACATTACATAACATTCCATCTCACTCATTCACAACATCCGCATATCTTGTTTGCACTTAGTATTGCCTACTCATGCTTACATGTATACTTTGTTTCACATGTTAGATAGATACTTTGTACGTCATTATCTTATCTATATACACATGTGTGTTCACTTGTTCTTGAGTTTTGAATGCAAACCTTCTATAGATATTTACACCTAACATGGATGCTTGACATTGTACTTCTTACTAGTCCCAGTGAGGCTCTGGGGACATCTACTTTATTTTACACTATAGGTGTTATTGTTTCATTATTCACTCCTTATTCTTCTTGCTCACACTACTTTGTATCAATAGGTACATGCTTTGACATACTTTTCATCTTTCTAACATGCTAATGGGCATTTCATGTGTAACATTTGCTTTGAAGGAACTTTTTGCCACCAGTGGTTGTCTAACATTTTGCTTAATATTGTTTACCATTGTCTTATATTGTATGACATTATCTTCTATTGTATGCCATTTTATGCGGGCTATGCCCTTTGAATTATTTTCACATTGTATTCTTTTGGACACTTTGGCCTTTATTGTCTTCTTGCGACGTTGTGAACGATGTCCCATGTTTGAAAACCACTTTTTGTGGTTTATTTTATTGTCAATATTTCTTGTTTTTATTGTATTCTATGCATGATTTATTTGTTCACACTAACACATGTTTCTATCCACTTTGTTTGCATGTGCCTTGGTTTCTACCAAGCACATTCACTCCCTGCAGGATACTAGTTTTAGATCAGCTTTTAGTCCTCTCTCTAGGCCACATAATCCTAGCGATGTCGCATGCACCCCAAATGAGGGGGGGGATAGGTGAATCTGTCACCCCATTTAGCGGTACATAGTCACAATTCAGACCTACACAACACATGAAAAGAGTAGAGACACATTCACAATACATCCCAGTTCGACTTAGGTCCTCGGTTCAACACAGACTGACATTTCCAAGATACCGACATGAGCACTTGGGCACTTTTGACCTTTCCTAGGCACCTATGAATAGGGGCAATTATAACATTTTTATTAGATTATAATAGATTTCAGCATCTATAGAGAAATTTTCAAAATACAGGCACAATCCTCTAGTAATCAGAATGCATTATATCTCCTTTTTCTCCTTGGATCAAACTGGAACAAGCATGGATCAACTGGAACAAATAAGCATCACACCATTTGTAATGGTGTACAAATTAAGGAAGTAGTCATTAATGGAGAATAACACTAGACCTTTCTCCCAAAACTTTTCTTCGTGACGTGAGGTCACCCAAAACTTACACTTGGCATGAGATCACCGCCAAACTTAGACTTGGAATGAGGTCTCCTAAAAAAATCACTCTTCTACAACAGTTGAGGACATTTTCTATCCTTTTCATATGTCATAGATTAGGTGCAGAATTTCCTTTTTGCATAATTTTACACACTTTTACATATTTGGATTGAAAATTTTCATATACAAATATTTGACTACTCTTTTTCTCTTATTTTATTGGTTTTTCCTTCATACGCGCAAAAATAAGCAGCCCTTCATCAAGGCCAACAATAGGTAAAACATGACACAATACATACACTTCACCCTTAGGGTCACTTCCTCTTCCTTAGCTTCCACGCTTCATTTTATTCACTTCACACTTTCACTTGTCTCCTCGACATGCTTTCACCATCGATCTACATGGTTATTAGGTAAACATCTCTTATATACTTTATGTTATCGAGCATTATCTCAACAACTTAAAGTGGGGGAAAATATAGACACAAAATCATGCACTTGAGTACATTTATAGGTTATAATCACATACTTACGTTTATATTTTTCCTAAGAAAGAAAACTAGTAATTAACTATTGTATTTGGCCTTTTTGCTTTGCTTCTTATCATCTTTCTATTCGTCTACACCCTAGTGCCCAGTCTAACATTCATTTCTTTATCTTTCTTAGCTCTGGACAGTAACTCCTAGCCAAAACATGAGCGTTTAGGTGCCCTTGTCCCCTCTGGGTGTCCCCATCCTCTTTGTATCTTTCTCGCCCATGTTTGGCCTCTTTTATCTCTTGGGCATCTTGTTTTCTTATGGTTCAATCTTTTAGTGGTTAATTAAAAAAATTCAAATAAGGGAATCATAGAAATATAATTGTATAAGATGAAATTAAAGGACCAAGCTCTAAGCATCTATTAACATCACCTAAGGTTTCATCAAAAGGCATATAAGAGCATCAAAGGAATCCATCTAGATTCATTTAAGGGACAAGGGTCTGCTAATTTTGCATACACTCATGGAGGGGAAGTTTATTTTTTTCATCCACACATCTATTTATATTGGTATGTCCATTATTGCTCGTTATTAAGTGCATCTTTCACAAGAGCCTCCTAAGGAGATATTCTTGCACACACACACACACACACATGAACTACATGGAATCTGAAATGTAGTGAAGCGCTTGATTGTAAGTTCACTCGGTTGGGTTAGCGTCGGGGTTAGTTGGACTCCCCATTTGCATCTTTTTTTCTTTTTAGGATTTGATGTGTTTTGGGGTTGTCAATATCTTTCTCTTTGCAGAGCTACATGCAAATTCTGTGGACATAATGTGACATATATGCAATCAATAAAGCGAAGGTGAGAGACCACCTTGCAACATAGTAAAAATAGGATTTTGAGATTTTTTAAGTCACAAGCGCCTAAAAAGAGTCTTTAGCACCTAGGCACCCCAACACCATTCCAGATGCCCTAGTCCAACTTATTCTGAAAGTCATGAGTTTTTTTTGTGATTGTGATGATTATCTCCTCTAGTTCATCAATCTTCCACTCGACATACTTTGGGATTTATTGCGAAATCAGCTAAGTCTCCTTTCCTCTCTCTTGCACTTAGGGTTTCAAATTTACTTTTCTTATTGTTTGTGTTAATTCTATACTTTAATGTATATATATTACATGTGACTCTGCCATATCCTAGGGTTTTAATATCACCTACTCCCTACCTTGAAGGAGACCGAATTGTCATATTCCTCCCTCATTCAGGTCACCTTAGGGGTTATCTCACCCTAGTTGAAGCATAGCCAAAAGTATCGGGTTTAGCCATCCCATTTGAGAAGGTGCCTCCCAATCACTTCCTATACTTGGTTTCATGAGAGTGTTAGACACATATCCGGCTAAATACAACATTCCCCTTTATATCTATCATTCTCAAAGCCATCATGCCTCATCATTTCTTCTTGGTCCTTGGGGTGTACTTTTGGGAACCAAGAGGTAGATTATATTTTATTTCTTCACCCTACTAACAAAGGCTAATAGTTATAAGTGGTCCCCTTACTTTATGATTATTACAAAAAAACATGAATGTTAGAGGCTACCCATAATGACCATATTAGGAGTGCTTAATATAAACACATGTATAAATCCTCCAAAAATATATAACCTAATATTTAATTGTGTTTGATTGGTGCTATATTAGTATTTTAATATATTAGTTTCATATTTGAATTATATGTACATGAGATATTTTTGCGGATTATAAAGTATTGTTATATATGTTATTGTATTCAATAGATTATATAGTCGCCATTATAATTTTATCAACTTTTCATGGGAACAATTTATTGACATAAATTTATTTCATCACTTATAAATTTTTGATTATAGAATAATATAATAAGGTTAATGAGACACAAATATTGCATTTAATACATTTAAATATTAAATTAATTTTATGTTTATTAATTATTGATATGAGACTAGTGTAATTACTATAGCATTAGTGTATTAGGAGCATCAACAAGCCGATCTCCAAAGTAGCATGCTTAACGCCTCTCATACATCGAAAATGACACAATTAGCAATAATGATCCATTTTTGCATTTCTCAAAATATTCACATTTTATTCATTTTTGAACATCATGAGGCCCAATTCGAATTTTTCTCAATCTTTGGAGGGGAAAGCATTTGATGACCATCGTTTGGGGTGGCTCATGATGGGAATGCTTTGACTTTAGGCCGCCGATTAGGGGGGAGGGGGCAATCGACTAAATTAATGGGAAGTTGGAAGTTCTCCTTGGGCTCGATTTGACACATTCTTGAGTTCTTACGCTTCCGACTTTGATAATGTGGGTTGGACGAAGGTTCACAAAAAAATTATGCAACGCATAGTCACTCGAGCAGACTTCCGGTGTTGGGCTCTAGCACTTGGTTTTATGTCAAGCCTTCTTAATCGATCCTATTGCTTTAATTTCCACCGGGTTCGTTTCCTCTCTTTTGATTTCTTGGTAGAGTTCGTTTTTTTGGTTTTTAATGCTTCATCTTTTTCTCCATTGTGTCTCTCATGATGTATCTATTTCTTTGTGAGGCCTCTGGGACCATAATCCCTTCTTTTTTACCTAATCTAATAAAAACATCATAAAGGGTAGCTAAATGTTGGTAAGATAGTGGTGTCAATTACACTCAATGCTAAAATCCATAAATATGTTAAGAATACTTTTATGGGTTTTCATGCATGATCTTCTTTTTCAACATATTTTCCTACCGGTTCTTTCTTTGGAGAGGGAGATTTGTTTTTACACGACAATTGATTACCGGAAAGTGAGATTAATTTTCCGGAAAAATAAGAGGTTTACCTAGAGGGTAATAGTTAATTAAGGCCTAGATAGACTAGGCAACCGCTTAGGGCATCAACATATAAGAGGGTGTTAATTTATTTATTTTTATGAAGACTAGATCAATTTATTAACCATATATGCTAGTAGAGTTAGTGGCCACCCTTACATACCAATTTGATTCTCTTCGTTGAAAATATAAATAATTTTAAATAATTATATTAAGATTATGATATTTAACTAGCCCTGAAACTTAGGCAAGTGTCTTTGTTGTTAAATTTAACTCATACATTTGTATTTTAATACTTTGTATTGTTTTGAAGTCTTGCAAGGAGATGTCAAGAAAGGTAAATATGTACGGAAATTGAGAAAAAATAGTTGAGACAGATATCAATAAAGGAGGATTACGATAGACTATATGTTAGAGAATTAGCCGAGGAATTCAAGAAGTGGCTACCACAACTAAATGTATTAACAAGTATTTCTTGATTGGTAGACGCATAACATATCAAGTAATCCAAATATTTGGCTTACAATAAAATTCATATTTTTATATAGGAAGTATTCCATTTAATATTGTCTACGCATTGAAAACGCTTAATTCGTCCCTAGGTTTACGAGCATGAACAATAGGCGAATTATGTATGGCTATTAGTATTAAAAAAATAATTTTAAAAACTTGAATATTTGGGGGCGGAAAAAGCAAGATACTGGGTCATTATTATTACCGACAAGAAGCAGCCTTTTATGAGTTAGTCAAAGAGCGATTCACATCATTTCTCATAATTTCCATTGAGCATGGACAAAACCATATGAGTTAGTCAAAGAACGATTCAATCCTTCATAGGCTAAGGTTAAAATGTAGGGTATCTCAATAAATTAATAAAAACGTAAATTAAAGATAAAAAATAATGTTTGCTACATTGCTAATGCGTCTATATTCATTCCGAATGCGTGTGACAACTAATAGACAATAAAATTATGGGAATATGGACTTGTTTGTTTGCCTTTGTTGGTTTGTTTTAGTCTCGGAAATCGACTATATAAAATTTAACGAAAGCTGGAATGATGAAGATAATTTGATTTTGTAAGGCATAAAAGGAGAAAAAGAAGCAGCCGAGAAGATGATGAAAGGATTTAATAGGGAAGCGACGCGGAAAAGCTGTGGACATTTCGAGAAATATTTTAAGGAGACGCCGCGTTAAAAGAGAAGAGAGGACAACGGTCGGCCATTTAGTATTATAAAAATTTCTATGTATATCCATGGTCGACGGGCATCAGCCCTTTAAATACTCTTATGCTGATCGCTTATTGAGTCAACTAGTTGTTTTGCAGATCAAGACATATATTGGTAATTATGAATGTTATGAGAGCTGCATTTTCAGCGAAGCCCACTTGGAATGGTGGTCTCATGCAGAAGAGAAGGATGGCGAGGCAGAAGAAAAAATATGTGAGCTGTATAAAAGCAAGGTACGGAGACTATGAGTGTGAGGAAGGGCCGAGCATTGTAGACGCAAATATGGCTCTTCTGAGAAAACGGATGTACGACCTCCAGTTACAAGAGAGCTGTTATACCCCTCCTCAGGAATGGATGGAATGGGAGATTAACATTCGTTCAGATTATTATTGGAATGTTTGTCGACTAACTGGAACTTTGCACGCATGTTTGATGAGCACCAGGCCCAGCCTTGCTTTGGCTGCTTTGTGTTTCTTATGCATGGGCGTCGGCACATCGGTGACCACTCTTTTGCTTGCCGCCTGGACTAATCTCCACAATCTCTCATATTGACTTCTCTAAATTCAATTCTAAATTTATTATTCATTACTAAGCGTTCTCTCTTTCTTGGATTTCTATCTTTCCTTTCATCTCCTCAAATTAGGTCTCGGGACCGTCTAAATTCGCTCCCTGCAAATATTATCGTGATTCCAGAAACATTCATTCTTCTCCGACAACTCAATTTTAATATGGAAAAATTAAATTTTGATTCGATTAAAAGTGGGCATGTGCTTCTGTAACACCGCCAGCATCGATATAAGCACCATGCGCTCCAACGACTACTATTTTGGCTCCGGCTAAAGCCTAGAAGAAAACGCTTTTAAATAAACATATATCTAAATGATTATCATGCCGTCACCAGCATACATGTAACCTTTAAATTATTAGTATTTTTATTTTATTTTAAAGGGCTCAAAAACATCTTAATAATAAATTTGATTTTTTTATTTTATGGAGTTTTAGATACATGTACAGATTTCATATTTGTAGTCAAAAGTGTTTCCAAATTATTATTGGGAGAAGTTTTATTTCTGCGTATTGAGTTTGGGTTTACATTAATAATGCATTAAATTGACTCTATTGTATTGAGTACATTGTATTGCAGTTGATTTTGACAAGGTTATCAAAATTTAAATGACCCATCCTTCTGTGCCAAAGCCAACTCTCATCCACTTTTCTTGAAAAACATTTTTCTTTATTCACTTCTTTCAGCACATACATATTATTTTTAGTCCTTTTTCTTTTCCTACCACTTTACCTATTTCTTCTTTCCTTATGTCACATTATTTGTCATGAAAGAGAACTGTGTAGCCTTGTTTGCACATTTGACTTACACTAAGAAGATTATGCTTTAGGCCCTCAACATACAATACATTTTCAGTTATGGTTTTGCCATTGTCAAGACTCAACTTGCCTTTTCCAACAATGTTTGCTGAAGTGTTATCAGTAAATCTTATTGTGTCAGGTGCATTTTTTTAAGGAAATGAAATTGCTCTTGTTCCTTGTCATGTGGCTAGAGCATCCACTATCAATATAACACTCTACATCATCACTCTATAAATGAAATATTGTTTGTGCTATTAAACCTTATTCTTTAACTCCTGTAGGACTTGATTTGATCCTGTATACATTCTTGTTTTGTTATGGAGGTCTTTGATAAAAGAATTTTTAACATGCCCATACTTTTGACAATTATATCAAATCAATTCATCTTTGTTTCTAGTATAGAAAGAACTCACATGTCTACCATAACCTTTGAAATGCACTTGGTGTCCCCAGATTTCTCCCTGAAATCTAGGACTACCCATTTGAAAAATTTTCATCCTTTTTAAAATAATGGGTCTTTTGTGTTTTTATTGCCAGAAGATGTTTGTATTATGTTAGGATATTCCTAGTGTATCATATGATCCGATTTCGATAAATACCCAGATGCCTAAACTCATTTTATCCCCCCACCAAGTCTTGTCTCTAGGAAATTTTTATTTAATTATTTATTAAATAAATATTGCCCCGGTTGAAGTAAATTGTGCTCCGGTTGAACCATGTTGAAGTTTCACATGTCATTATTCACATATATCAATAAGGTTTTCATCAGGAATGAATCCTGAGCTTCGTCTGCAACTTCTGGCAACATTTTTCACTTTTATTTATTTCTTTTGCATTTTTTTCGGTTTTCTCCTCGGTTTCTCTGTGAAATTCCCCTAGGTCAATTATTTTGCCTAGTATAGTCTATTTAATTTCCCGAAGCATCTGGAGATCATCTACCAACACATTTCCAGAAGGAATCAACCTGAAAATGCAAGCTTTAATAAAAAATGATGAAGTCATGCACAAAACACCTCTCCCAGGCAAGTCACACTTTTTGAGAATGAATAGGCTTAAGCTGCAGTGGGATTTTTGGTAGTAGCAGGCACGTGAGAATTTATTACCTTCCTTGCAGGATGAAAATTCCCATGAATTCAAAGTCACTTAAGTTGTGTTGGGAAAATTAGAGGCGACAGGAAAGCAAGAATTTCTTACCTGCCTTGCAGGGTAAAAATTCCCATTATAAAATAAAGAAAAATCACTTAAAGCACCGATGGGAATTTATTACCTGCCTTGCAGGGTAAAAATTCCCATTATGGAAGTCAAACAACTTAAGTGAATGAAGGGATTTTTGGAGCTGCAGTGCAGGGTGAATAATCCCATCAAAGTTGACTTCTTAAATTTAGAAATCACCCATGCTAAAAAGTGCGACCCCTTTGGGCATTAAATAATAACTCTAATGCAATTTATTAATAGTTTTCCTTCCTAATTTTGGTGCCAGGGATGATGGAAAGTCAATGCATGATGTGAAGTCAAAGAAGACTGAAGGAAGAAGGCTAAAAATAAATTAAATTAATTTATTTAATGGCTGCCTGGAACATGCTAAAAAGTGCGACCCATTTGGTGATTAAATAATGCTTTTTGTGGCATTTATTAATAGCTTTTATTCCTAACTTTGGTGCCATGGAGAAATAGAAGGTCAATGCATGATGTGAAGTCAAAAAGAACTAAAGGAAGAAGGCTAAAAATAAATTAAATTAATTTATTTAATGGCAGCCATGAGCATGCAAATTTAGGCACCCAAGTTGAAGGAATAAGCATGTTTATTTATTAATTAATTGCCAGGAATAGGAGAGACAATTATTAAATATAGAATGCTAAGAGTTATATAAGCATGGGCTGCCATAGTGATGGAATAGTTAATTATTTTATCAAAGGATTGCATCCGGACGGTTTATGTGCCTAAAGGGAGGAGGATTTTTGCTTTAAAAAGTGTTTTTCATTTCCCGAAAGCTTCAAAGTCTCGCACCTAGGGTTGGAGGAGCTTGATTTAAGCTTGGTTAATTATCTGCATATTTTTATAAGTGCTCGGGTCAAGTTAAAAATATTTATGCTTGATTTGCATGCAAGCAAAGCCTCAAATTTTAGGGCAGCGGGCTTTATATGTAGACTTTTGTGATAGAAAAAAGTTTTCATGCTCTGGATTTCGTCTTTATCTGAATTAATTGCGGGTATTCATTACGGGGCTTACATAAGTGAAAGTGAGCTCAAATCAATGTCAGATGCATTGAATATATCTTTCGAATCTGAAAATTCCTAGATCTACACAAATTACAAAGAATTTTGACATAATAAAAAGAAAAAAAGTTACTCAGACAAAGATTTCTTCGACCATGATAAAGCGTGATGAAAGAGAAGGATTAGCGAAACCATGCATTGCTTCTAGATTTGCTGATATTGGTGATACGAGATCTAGGCCCCGAACCCCTCTCCAAATTGATTGACATATCCAGGGCTGGAAAGACATCTCTCATGTAGGAAATAAAGAGTAGTGGAATCATTCAAGATTTAACATTTCTACTCACAGCTCGGTTTCCTGAATTCACCATGGAATGTGCAAGGTTGTACCATCCACTATCCATATCAATCCGAGATGTTGTGGGAAAGAAATAATTCAAATGGATGCTCAATTTATAAATTATTGTCTCAAGATTCCAACATGACCGATGGTGACTACAATCAACATGCTAGACACCGACAACAGATGGGAGAAGCATAAAGTAGACTGTGGGCATAATGAACAACAGGTATATGAAGAAGCCCAGATCTCCATCAAAGTTCTTGAGGACCCTTCCACGATCCATTTTGGTGTAGGAAGTGGATGATATTACCAAATTTCTATGTAGGATAAATGGAGAAGCTAACACTCAAAACTTCCACTCATGGATGTATGCCTTCATCAGGACCATTGAGATCAACAAAGCAGATTCAATAATCAATTGGGCGGAGATCATCAGTGATAACATTGGTGAGCAGTTATGAAATGTGAGGTAGACATACAAATTCAAGATGACTTCCTACCTAGTATATGTAGCAGCCTCACAGGGTATCTTTTCCAAGATGGATAGACGGGGTGTACTCTCAAAGGATCCTATTTTTGAGTGCTACTTGTAGCTGACTGTGCCTGAATGCAATAAATATTACAAGGTGGTCAATGATGGATTCTTCTACGAATTCATTTGCAAGTTGAATAGTGATCTGAAGACCAACAGGGTGAGCAAGGAAGCTTGGGAAGTTATATCCCAGCATGGTTGTATCTTCATCTAGTTTGCAAACTTTACATACCTCAGGGTAACTAGATTTTCAGGAGAACAAGTCAAGTTTCCCAGATATCTAAGTGAAAAATTGGTCATCATGGAGTTTTGTAAGAAGCTCGAAGAAATGCGTGACCTACAATCAAAGAGGCACAAGTCTAGGATTTTTTTGGATCACGGTGGGATATTATATCTACCGGAGTATTCACAAAGCTAGAGGAATTGAATTTGAGATGTTCTCTGAGTGTGAGCATGAGTTCTTCCTAGCATGGCTGAACTTGATCCATATGGGGTAGCAAGGAAGAAAATCTCCTAGGAGTACTCGCATGTGCCTTCATTAGAAGACTTCTGGATGAAGTGCAGAAGCGAGTACGAAGTCAGAAAGAAAGACTTTAGCAGATTGTCGGTGCGACAAGTGTTTGATTATGGATTAACACCGATACATGTGGATCTCATAGACAATGGGCTTGTGTTACTTGATTCATACCACCAAATGGGAGGGGATAGAGTTGTTCTTCAGGAAAACATTGGTGGCTTGCACACGATTGAAGAAAGATCTGCCACGGTTCTAGTCAACACCTCGAAGTCGAGTTGGTTCTTGACAAAGGGATATTACCTTGATAAATATTTTATGAATCAAATTATAGGCAACCTCAATACAAGAGACTCCATCAAAAGGAAGCATGAGGGAGAAAGAAGCAGAAGGCCTAAAAAGCTTAAAGTGCACAAAAACTCTCATACACAGGAAAAGGTCACTTGTATGGCTATGGTGTTAGTTCGAATCCTATAGCATCAAATCACAACACTTCACCATCCTGTGAACCTCACCAAGATATTTCCATTCCTCCGTTGAATCTGGAAACATTTGTGTTCTCTCCTCAGCCACTCTAATCTTCATCTCTTCCTGAAGAAATACTAAAATTACAAACGGTAGAATTTGAAAGAGCATTGTCTTTGGATAATTCAGAAGACGGTAGTGAAAACATTATAGCAATTTCAAATGGAGAGGAACCAAAGCACAAGATGGTGGTGCATTCAACGAATTATCATTCTACGAGAAGAAATTTCTCAAAGTGGTTGGCCTCACAGTCAGTCCCGGAAGCTAGAGAGGAGATCATCTTGGAGGAACATGAATTGTATCTACTCCTGAGTTTGGGCGGAAAAGAAAGAAGACCTAAAGTTGCTAAGGTGACTTCAAGGTTGATTATTGAAGAATCGGGAAAATTTTTGCTGAAGTATCATTCAGCAAGGAAAGCAAAAGAGTGAGCTTACGATAAGAGATATAACAGTGACCAAAGTGCCGATAGTTCAAACCACTATTGAAGGATTGAAGCAAGACACGTGGACACTGATCAATTCTTTATTCCTTAAGCTTGACAAAGAGAAGGAACAAAAAGCTTAACTTCAAAAGTAGGTTTCACAATTGTGTGAGATCATTGCTAAATTTGTCAGACCTTTCTCTCATCTAATTTTAGCACATGAGTAGGTGAATGGTCATTTGATGCAAGAAGTGGAAAATGCAGGTAACCAAGTTAGAGCTATTAATGAATGGAAGAGCCCAATCATTCACCAAGCTTCTATAAAACTCAAGAAGGTGCTAGTTCATTTAAAGGTTATGAAAGATGCATTGGTTTAGCTGAAGTAACTAGTGACAAACACATTAGATATGAATACAGTGGCTGAAAGTAACCTAAGAGCTTGGGTCAAGATAAATAAGCTTCGAAGGAGGTTTTGATTACAAAATGAATTGTTCTTGATGGATCGGTTGGAAAGGGGAAGCAAATTGAATTCACACCATCTTTCTGCTTGGAGATCTTCTGAATTATTCTGAAAAGAATGCGGGTGCTCAAGGATATGGTATCGTCACTATCAAGAAATGTAATTTCTTTCACCAATGAGGAAGTGGTTGGGAACGTTTCTTCATTCATAAGGACCATTCCCAACAAAGTGCTGGATTCTCTGGAAGGCTCTTTTCTGATGATTCAAGATAAGATTGATGAAGCTATTAGGCCTTTCATACGATGAATTCAATCAATAAACCGGTAATGCTGCAATCAAACATCAAGAAGTTTGGGCCTAGTTTGAAGGAGGTGGAAGCGAGTATCGAAGTTTTTAGCGAAGGATTGCTACAATTGAAGACAGAGAAAGAAGTTGTGGCTAAAGCGGATAGGAAATTACTGAACTATATGTTTGAAAAGTATATTTAGTAGCAAAATAAAAAGAAAGTGTAGAAGTTATAGCTGGCAGATCTTTCTTCCTCTTTTCTTTCCTCTCTTATTTCTTATGTTCTGGATGAAATTGTAAACTTAAAATTTATTGGTTTAAAACCCATTGCTTTAAGTTATTTGGTATGACTCTTTGAGTTAAGTGATAGATGTGCACAATTTTAGCTTGAAATATTGATGCATGTCATCAAAAGAGGAATTAGGGGAAGATGATTGTCAGATATTCTTTTTACTTCTTGATTTTGTTCTAGTTCAGTTATAGTTTCCCATTTGTAATTTCCCCTCTACATGTTATAAGTAGAGGAAGAACCTATGGGTTAAATCATGATAATTTGTAATCAGCATTCTTGTGTTCCAGACTTTGAGTTGAAACCCCTAATTTCTGCAAGCAGAGGAATATAGAAGAGATTTCGGAGAACTTTGTGTCAATGGTGCATTTGCTTCTTACTTTCTTTCTAGATCTATTCATAAAATTTGTGTTATTTTAGATCTAGATCTGAAAGTTTCCTTTGCTTTGAATTTTGTGCTTAATGATCTATTTGTTTTAATCTATGTGCATGTAATCAACTCTGTAAACTATTGATTGGGTTGCACATCCTCTCTACTTTCTTCCGTTTCCTATTATTTTCTTCTTCTGCAGATTTTTCCTTTCTTTTATAGCTACTTACTTGCTGCAGAACCGTATAGCTATGGTTCATGAGCCACACGGTTAAAGTAATACCCACAAATAGATATTAGGATATATAACTGACAAAATCTTACACGGGAGCCTCACTGGTAAATGAGGGAGATTTATCTCATGACTGCCTAGGTTTTCAGCTATGCAAAAAATCAGCAACATTTTTGGCGACTCTACTAGGGACTCAACTATATTTATAGATCAAAGCTTATATCTTGTAGATCAGAGTGTTTTCCCATTCAACTTTCAACCTGGATGAACGTCCATTCACCCGATCTGTGAAGGCACAAGGAAGGACTGATCATTTCTTGATTGCAGGAGCAATTCAATTTCAATCATCCTCCTCAAGTTAGAAGCCATAGATCTAGTCTCTCACTAGGAAGAAGAGTACACATTCATCCATATCTGGATCATCTTTAGCATAATCCGGTAGCTATAATTATCCATCAAGTCCACTCTCATAGAATACAGCCCCATTCATCATGTAGAATCGAATCAAAACCATATAGTACCTGTTCCATGGGGAGTAGCTTATGGGCCATTGAACTTGACCCTGCCTATGCATGATGTGCCTTAAGGGTCTAGAAATAATTTCTCAAAATTATTTGGAGATAGAAAGTAAAATCTAGATGATCACTTGGCAGCATTCTTCATATCTTGCAGTGTGCTTACAGTGGATCATGAAGATGTCTCGATCATAATTTTCATTGAGACTCTCCATGATTTGGCTAGAGAATGGTTCTATTGGTTAGCCCTGGAACTATAAAAAAATTGGGTGCCCATGTGAGAATTTTTTTGAAGTGATTCAAAAGCAGAAGACGCCAAAGACACCGATCACCCAAATGACACATTTAAAGAAGGAGCCAAATGAGAACATGCAGGACTTTATTGCAAGGTTCCAAAGGATTTTGTATAAAATCCCCACTTCTGTTATGCTTAGCGATGAAAATCAAAAGATGTTTTTATAAACGCTCTGTTTCCCAAAGTTAGATGAAGGGCAAGACCTGTGAATCTACTAGAAGCAAAAATGTTGTTGTGGAGGTTGAAGATGACTTGATCATGGCTGGAAAAATCAGACAATCACCCCACAAAGGTGATGGAGCTTCTTCAAGTACTTCTGACCCTTTGCTATAAAGATTGGCTAATGACATGTTGCAAATCAAGAAGCAGATATATCAAGGAGGAAATGTGACTCCTTTAAGAATAACTCCTGCTTGGACCTTTAATGGTCAAAATAAAAATTGAAATAGACTTAATGTTGCACTACAAGTTGGCAATTGAAGCTGCTCCAAGGAACAACTTGGAAACTAATGAAGAAGATCTTGGCATTGATGAATCATTTGATGATGAAGACTTTGTAGATCCCACTGATGACTCCAACATTGGTTACCTGGACTATGAATCTGATGAGGGCTATTATGAATCTTTGCGGTGTTCACAAGGGCCCAAACATGCCAAAATGTTGAAGCATCCACAAGCGGCCAAAGAAGAGAAAGAGAAGATCCTGGGAAAGATGTTACTATCCTAAAAAGAGGCAGTACACTACCTTCTTCATTAGCTCCAAAAGATAAGAATTCAAACTCTTTCAATCCGCAGCAAAGGGCCAACATGCATTTGGCTGAAGTAAGTCAAGCTTTGACATTATTGATCATATTAAAAAGGCCAAGGTTCAGATGTTAGAAGATGAGTATTTGAGGGAATTTCCTGATCAGCTAAATAGGTTGGTTAAGTATGTGCAAAGTAACGGTCCCAATACTCCAACAAATAGTGTCTCACGGGGTATCTTGTTTAGTCTAAAAATTACTCCTCCTTCAAACAATGGGGCTGCAAGCTCTTCTCCTTCTACTTCTTCTCCTACTACATCGGAAAGGATCAATCCATTCTATGTGTCATTACTTATTAATAGTTATAAATTAAGTAATTGCATTCTAGATTCTGGAGCTTCCGACAATGTGATGCTTGCTAAAGTTGTTGATGCTCTGGGTCTCACATTAACAAAAACCATTAGAAGATGTTATTTAATGGAGAGACAAGTACCTTTGAATTGGAAAATCAAAGATGCATAGGTAGTACTTGCTTCATTCCCAGACAAAAGATTAAATATGACTATCCTTGTAGTAGACATCCCAGTATCTTATGACATGTTGTTGAGTAGGAATTTCTGTAAAGAACTGGGTGGAGAAGTCAAGATGGACTTGGTCTTGTGTGCACATAATAATCAAGGGATTTAATCAGAAGTTAGAACTTGAGAAAAAATCCAAGTACACAGTATCGAAATTTGAGGGTCCTAGATCTCAGATCTTGTTCCAAGAATTCGATCACAACGTCTTTTATCTAGAACATGATAAAGAAGAAATTCCACCTGTGATCCAAGAGACATATCAACTAGATAATAAGGTTTAGTCTTTGGAATTTGATGGTAGTTGTTGTTCATTTGGATCCATTGCAGGTGTTGTTCTTATTTCTACTAAGGGAAAGGTGCATGCACATTCCTTTAAGTTAATGTTCGAAAATACTAACAACATGATGGAATATGAAGCATTGTTGTTAGGTATGGAGCATGCAAGAACAATGGGAATCAAGATCTTACATGCAAAGGGAGATGTTGAGTTGATTTTTAATTAAATACAAGGTATCTACCAAGTCAAAAAGGATAAAATTTGGCATTATAGAGAATGGGTCTACTCTACTATCATAGATTTTTCAGATTTCTCAGTATCTTATATTCCGAGAGAACAAAATTCTATAGATGATTCACTTGCAATAACCGCAGCTTTATTAAATCCAAATCAGCCACCCACATTCTTTAGAAAAGGGCATTACAAAGTTGAGATGGTCTTCCGCCCAAAGGTTTCGATAATGTCCAACAACGGCATGTTTTTAATGATGACAAGTATATTGCTGCATTTCTCCAACAAAAGGACAATTTCAAAGAGTTCTACTATGAGGGGAGAAACTCACCTCCAAGACAAACTACTTTGTGGTAGAAACGGATGCAAAGTTCTTAGTAGGTCAAGAGATTATTCAGCTCAAGGAAATAAAATTCCTAAAGGCTTATTATCTCTTGAGGAAATGTTCAAAAGCATGATCGGATGCTTACAAAGGATGAAGAAAGTGGGGAAGGTTCTTCCTCCGATATACAATTATTAAATTTGGGAGCAAGAAATGATCCCAAATTAGTAAATTTGGGTAAGTGTTGTTCAGAGGTAGAAAAGAAGGTTTTACAAAGCTTCTTAAGAAATATATGGATGTTTTTACTTGGTCTTACCAGGATCTAAAGACATATCAACTGCAGAAGTTCAACACTATATCCCATTAAAGCAAGAACAAAAGCCTTTCAAGTAGAAGCTATGGCGGCATAACCCTACTATTTCAAGGACTATCTTTGTAGAAATCCAAAAGATGTTAGATGAAAAGGTAATTTATCCCATACATCAATTTCACTTTGGTTAGCCAATATAGTTCATATGAGAAAGAAGAGTGGTGAGATTAGGTTGTGCGTTGATTTTTGTAACCTCAATCAAGTCTCCTTGAAAGACAACTATCCCATCCCCATAATGGACCACACTTTGTAAGTCATTATTGGATCTGAAATGTTATCCATGCTTGATGGTTTTTCAAGCTATAATCAGGTCAAGGTGGATGAGGAGGATCAAAATAAAATGACATTCATTACACCTTGGGGAACTTTTTTTTATCAGAAAATGTCTTTCGGTTTTATCAATTCCAGAGCTACGTTTCAAAGAGCTATGGATTTAGCATTTTCTCATCTCAAGGATGTAAGCATAGTAGTATACCTCGATGATCTGATAGTATTTTCCAAGGATAGAATCATGGACATTTCAAATCTAGAAGAGGTTTTCATCCAATGCCGCAAACATAGTATTTCTCTGAACCCTAAGAAATCTATTTTTGCTGTAACGGAAATGAAGCTATAAGGGAATATTGTCTCAAAGGAGGGAACCAAGATAGATCCTGAGCATGTCAAATCTATTCAGATGTTTACCTTGCCAACATCCAAAAAGGGGGTTCATTCTTTCTTTGCTAAAGTAAATTTTCTCGAGAAGATTCATCCCGACTTTCTTTGAATTAACACGCCATATCTCGAATATGACGAAGAAGACACATGACTTCAAATGGAGGAACGAGGGGAAGGAAGTTTTTGAAAAAATTAAAGAGGCACTGTCAAAAGTCCCATTCTTGGTTTCACCTAAATTTAGTAAAGAATTTATTCTTTACTGTTATTCCTCTGAACACACAATGTTGTAGTGCCCTAAACCTCTCGCAATCTAGTTGACAGATGTAAAGCCTGACTCCACCGCCTTTGTCAGCGCCTTTTCTTGTCAGATCGGTGAAAATATCAGAGAGTGGAACATCTTACACCTTTTAGGCCTATCACATCACTTTCAAAATAATGCAAACACTTTAATTAGGATCCAATGCGTTAACCACCGTGAAACCCAAGTTTAAGTTGTAAACTTAGCAGTAATTGGATGGTGCTAGCGAGTGAATCCTGCATGCATAATTAAAAAAAAAAGATAGAACCTACGGGGAACTGTGCTAAGTGGAGGTCTACCAATTAACAACCTAAAATCAGTCCCATTCTTGGTTCTTTAAAACCGTGTAGGGAGAGATGTGCAACTCTAATATCTCATCATGTTCTAAACATGAATCAAATGTTCTGTATTTGTATCTATTTTGTAATGGGTTCATTTGGCTATGAGAGGATCTATTGATGGTCACTGGTCTGATTATTGTGGGCAGAAGAGGTTTTAGGATTAGATGGTGCACAAAATGTCCTTGAAAATATGCTTGAGTTAAATGATTTTCCCTAGAATGTAATGATCACAGGATATGTGGAAGGAAGATGTTTTGACGAGGCATTGCGGTGCTTTAGAGAAATGAAATTTCCAGGTGTAGCCCAAACTCCACGACCTTTGTTGCACCCTCTCTTCTTCTACAGTCTCTCAGCTTGTGCTAAATGGGAGTTTTGAGTGGGACATGGACATTTCCACAAAGCATTTCCACCGTTTCAACAAATTCAGCCAACAGGTGTCTAACCCAACCTTTTATCTCTGCCAGGATTGCCATGTGTGTGCCAAAATAGGAGCTTTGGGACATAGCATATTAGATTCTTTAAATAATTAGTGGCATCGAGCTTCATTAAATGTGGTGGTTACAATATATTGTTTTACATAAACTGTAAAATGTGGAGCCATACAAAGGGCAGTTGATATGTTTGACAAGATATCAAAAGATAATGTGGTTTTTTTGGATATCAATGAATTCTAGTTGTAAAATATGGGTGTGTTGATACGCCTTAGAAACCTAGAAATAGAGTGTGGGCATCCACCAAAAAAATTCTGATGCTTTGTTTTTTGGTGCGCTAGAAGACATGTATGCAAAATGTAGAAACATAAGCAAGCAAGTGCACTATTTGACATAATGCGTAGAAGACAAAAATGGTTCCACTGAGAATGCCATGATTGCAAGATATGCACATAATGGATTCATAGTACACATGGCATTTGTTTGCTATCCCAAACACACTGATAAGCCTCTTTACCATGGGCTTATTACTCAGCTGGAGGCACTTGCTGTTCCTTTCTTACCACTAGAGGATTTTCCAATAGAATTGGCCACTGATTTTGACATTATTGTGGATGCTATTTTTGGGCTTTCCTTCTGTGGCTGCAAGCAAGTGAAATCAATCGGTGTGATGTCAAATCCTCAACTTCTGCCTCGCCAGTTCATTTCCAGGCATGGTCCATCTTCCCTTACCTCTCATAATTCTCGTGTTTTAGTTCTCTTTTGCAACTTAATAGAATTTCAAAATATTAGGATTTTAATACAGTTAAATGTTTATATCAACTCATTGCAAATACAATGAAATGTCGTGTCGTAACTCACGAAATCAAAATAACTCTTCTACATTAAAACATGAACTTCCAACCTCATTCTATGGTGATTTAGAAAACTTCCTACCCACCTGGATCGCTTCAATATTGTTTTATCGACAAGACGAAATTGACTTCCCATTAATAAAGTTGATCTTCTCCCTGTTTAAATAGTTAATTTTTGCATTTTTAGAGACTCATTAAGTACCCTTCATAACTCTGAAAATGAGATGTGAAGCTTCATTCGTGTACCTTGGTATGCGTGGAGTCACCTTGACCTTTGGATTGACCCCGAAAAAACATATGAGATATTTTTGACACTCTTATAGGAGCCCTATTAGACTGGTTTACAATAGTAGAAATTTGTTAAATCTAGAAAGTTGGCTTTCGTTTTGAACCACCATTTGAAACCTGGATAGAGAAATTATTTCCCGTCTTCGCAAACCTCTAGTGTTTATACTAGAAAATTGCATGGAACATTCAGTTTAGGGAAAAACACTTTTCTGGATAGTTTGGCAAAGCCATTTTGTAGGCCTCGATTAAGTTTGACGAGGTCAAACTGGACCAATTTTGACTTGTCAGCTGTTTGAAAATGGTTTTCTAGTTCTCAGTCCCGTCGACTCGATGAATTCTCCTTATATAGGGGAACTTGTAGGAAGTGTCTCGTTGCGTGCTCATCCATCGAACGTTAGTTATGGACGTGGTTTTTGGGCCCTCGAGCTAACTTTTGTTCATTTGCAACTGGGTCAGCTACGACCAGTAGCCCTGGAAAACTAGCCACTAAACGCAAACTGTTCACTTTTTCCCAATTCCGTCAGTTGCTATGAACTCTTGGTATATCTGGGAATACGTATAAATTTGATCGTGGTGTGCATTCTCATTGGAAGATAACTTTTGGAAGCGGTTTCTTAGCCTCGAGCCCGTTTTGAACGTTTTGTAGCTAGTGAGAAAATGTTAAAATAGAAAGTTGTGGGACCCTTGTAGGGTTGCCAAACCACCCTGGAAACTTTTAACACATGTAAATAATTGTTTAAAACTCTATAGTGTAACTGTTGTGTGAAATAGAACTTTTGACAAAATGGTGTTTTCTCTCTCTTCCCTTCTCTTTCTCTCTCCTGGGTTACAAAATGAAGTGAAATGAAATGCATTGAATACATGTCTCTAAACTTTTTCTCTCACTTGCAAATTGTAATTATTATTATATGTAAATGGGAAACTGAAAAATGATAATTATGTTAGATTAGGGTGGATGCCATGCCAGTGAATTATCATTGATATCTTGCTCACGTGGTTTTTACAGGATGAAAGAATGATGGCGTAACGGCGTTGTGTAATGCATTAATTATCATTGTAATTTATATAGTTCATTGTTAAATGGATAAACGTATAATGTAGTCTCATGTTACAGAAGGTTATAATTGATAATTTGTTGATATGTATGAAATGCTAGTTTCAAGGACATCTAGGAAATGTGCATTTAATCATAGTTCAATTTTGATTTATAGTACACCTGGTAAAAAGGTTTGATATTTATATAAGGTAAATGAATTTGAAGTAATATCTTGTAGTGCATATTTAGTGTTCAATAAATGATTAATGAGTCATCTTGTGCATTCATACTTTGTAAATGTAATAAAGAGAATTAAATCGAAACACTCTACCCTTGTTCAATATTGGAACATAACTTGTTTTTCATGTGCGATACTCCTTACTAGTAGAAGACATTGAAAATTGTAGGATGAACTTAATCTTTGCTCTCGATGGAAATCTCCTAGCTTGAGTAAGCAAGAACCCGAGAATGGGCTTATCATCTTAGTTAGTATGCTTAGTGACATTGTCTTAAACTTGTCTGTTAGGGCGACACAGTCAAACTTTTCTTGGAGTGTGTAGAGATAACTCCTCCTTCGTAGCCTAGCAGACTACCTTGTCATCCGAAGATAGATTTAAAATCAAATTTCTTCATCGAGTGAAAAACCTGTTGGATCCAGATGACATGGATGGAGGTTGTGACTTAGTTGTTCTAGGCCTTAAACTCTTGTTAATGAACTCCTTAGTTCCACGCAGCTAAATGTGTTACCTTGGTTTCTCTCAACATAACACCTTGGTCCTTTCGTGAAGGTGGTTTAGCATAAACATGTCCTCTCACTTAAATCTCTTATATAGTTGAGGGGTAGACCCTTAGGTGAAGTTGGAACTAATCTAAACCATAGTTGACTCGGATGTTAACTTAGGGTTTGTGTGTAGCTTCAAGTCTCTTAATCATATATGTCTTCAAGAGGTTGGACAAACACTTCGTATCTCCTTTTACAAGACAATGCTAATAATAAGGCCATAACGTGACGTAGAAAATAAAGCATATAAGAGTAAAAGCGGATTTGAGGTTCGAAATAATGCCTCTCTTGGAGACCTTATATCTCGATTTAAAAATACTCTTTTGTTTCAGAGAATATGAATTTCCTTGGTGTGTTCAACCTTCGAGCAAACAAAATACATGTATAAAACAAAATGGAATTTCACAAGTCATTGAATTAGAATAACTATGGTAGAGAAATAACTAACCCGTGATCGAGGTATGTTTTCGGTAAAAAGCTATCTCGTGTTTTAAATCTCCGTTAAATCCTAATATCACTATATGGACACCAAGTCACATTCACATGGGTTGTAAGAGTAAAAAGGTAGACATTGAATATATGTTTGAGAAGAATATTCTTCACATAAGAACAAGATAATTAAGTATTTTGTACGCATTTGAACTAAGCCAAATAAGTATGCAAGTTATGGAAACTTTTGTAAAGAATAAGAAACCAACTATAAAGGGGTGAACGATAATTTAACCGCGGTATTAACTTAAGAATTTCTTGGGTGGACAAACGATAAATTTATCCTTGCACAATAATGTTCTTGGAGTGTTAATCGTAACTAAAATACAATTAAAGAAATGATGTGTGTGGGTTTTCCTATCCTTGGGTCTTCTTTCTGTGGTTGGGGCATTGCTAGTATTCGTTCATTGGGAAAAGTGTGGCATCGACATGCCTATGTTGTTCTCTTGTGTCTATGTGAGTCAATGACCTATGTGATTGTCGTGTGAGTCAAGTTTTGGTACTTGGACCCCTTGCTGTGTTGTGTGTAGTGAGCAATGTAAGTCAAAAAAAAATTATATCCTAGTATTTTACGGTTGTAATTGTGTGTGTAAAATGTGGGCACTACAAATGTAAACAATCTTGATGCAGAAAAATCAAGAGGATGTAGAAGCTCTGATTGCTTTCATGAGCTTGCCTCTAAAATTTTATGAGTTGAAGTATACTCTAATGGAAAAACATGCATATGATGTGGTAAAGGCATGTAAGGAATTTAGATATTATATTCTTGCCTCACATACTGTGGTCCTGGTTCCAGATATTGCAGTGAAGTCTATCCTCACCCAACAAGAGTTAGGGCTATTAAGAGGCACATGGGTGACAAAGGTATAGGAATATGACCTAGATATAAAGCCCACAAAGCTGGTTTGAGGAAGAGGTCTGTGTGAATTGATGACTGAGATGAAAGCAACAGAATCAGAAGAAAGTCAAAATTTTCCTATGGTTCTTTTTATAGATCTGGTGGAAGAATGGTATAGTAATATTGTCTTTTTTTTAACTTATGGAGAATGTTGAGTTCACCTTTCTCACAAGGAGAAACATACTATTAAAATGAAGTCCAAGGAAATTTTCCTTTGGGAAAATGGTTTATATAAAAGAGGAATTGATGGGGTATTTCCTAGATGTGTGGATAAAGCTCCGCAGGATGATCTTTTAAAACAATTTCATAATATTGCTTGTGGTGGTCATTTCTCAACCCGAGTCACTGGTCACAAGATCCTTTGAGAAAGGTATTACTAGCTGACACTTTTTCAAGATCTTTGCAGAGTGGGTGTCTAAGTGCCAAGCGCGACAACACTTTTTGGGCATGTAAAATTACCCACATTACCTTTAAAACCAGTTGTAATTGAATAACCCTTCTAGTAATGGGGCATGAATTTTATTGGTATGCTCAACTCGGCCTCTAGCATCAGTCATCATTACATCCTAAAGGCTACGATTATTTCAGTAAATGGGTAGAAGCCATTCCTATTAAGAATGGCACTTCCACGGAGGTATGTAATTTTATACAAGAAAGTATTGTTGTTAGGTTTAGCGTGCCCAGTAAAATAGTAGCAGATAATGCTCCTAATTTGTCTTCTGAGGAGCTGGTCGAGTTTTACTACACTCATGGAATTCAGTTGGTACATTCTTCCAATTATTACCCCTGAGGAATGGCCGAAGCTAAATCAAGAAATAAGAATGGTGTGACTATCATGTGAAAATTAGTAACTTAAAATCAAAGGACTTGGTACAAAATTTTGTTTAATGCACTATGGGCAGATATAATTACACCAAAGAAAGCTATAGGAATTTCCCCTTTCCAGCTGTTATATGGGAGAGACGCAGAATTGCCTCTTACCTTAGAATTGCCTGTTTTACAACTTTCTAAAGCTCGGAGAATGATACATTCACTGATGCCATTAAAAAGAAGATAATGTATCTGACTGAATTGCGAGAAGTATAGGTTCAAGTAGCAGAAAGATTGTCAGAGCATCAAAGGAAGGTGAAAGTGATCTTCAACAAAAAGCCCAAAAAAATAAAGTTTGAGATCGGTGATTGGATCTTGTTATCGGAAAAAGAAGAGAAACAAAAGGCATGCACGGGAAGTTTGATTCATTTTGGAAAGGGCATTTTGTGATCAAGAAGACTGTTGGGATAGATAGCTTCATCCTTGCTCATCAGGATGGAATTGAACTGTTGTTGCCTTTCAACGGGTAACATTTGAAGCTTTTCCAGATCTAAGAGTGCAAGGTAAAACCTATATATATATATATAAACTTTGTTTGTTTTTCTTTATTTTTGATGTTGTGTTGTTTTTGTTTTCCTGACCCCAAGCCCAATGGACAAGATACAAAACCAGAGATGTTGGGATCTCATCTTTACTCTTGTATTTTTGATAGAGGCAAAGATGTCCACAGACGGAGGTGATTGGTGTCCCCAGATTTCACCCTGAAATCTGGGACTACCCATTTGAAAAAAATTCGTCCTTATTAAAGTGGTATTTTTATGTTTTTATTACTAAAATAGGGGTGGGAATTTATTTAATGCCTTGGGTGAAAATTCCCATGAAGTCAAATTCACTTAAGCTACATTGGGAAAATTAGAGGCGCAAGTAGGCGGTGGGAATTTTGACCTACTTTTGAGTGTAAAAATTCCCATTATAAAATAACGAAAAATCACTTAAAGCACTGACGGGAATTTATTACCTGCCTTGCAGGATAAAAATTCCCATTATGGAAGTCAAATAGCTTAAGTGAATGAAGGGATTTTTGGAGCTGCAATGCAGGGTGAATAATCCCATCAAAGTTGACTTCTTAAATTTAGAAATCACCCATGCTAAAAAGTGCGACCCCTTTGGGCATTAAATAATAACTGTAATGCAATTTATTAATAGTTTTCCTTCCTAATTTTTGTGCCATGGATGATGGAAAGTCAATGCATGATGTGAAGTCAAAGAAGACAAAATGAAGAAGGCTAAAAATAAATTAAATTAATTTATTTAATGGCTTCCTGGAACATGCTAAAAAGTGCAACCCATTTGGTGATTAAATAATGCTTTTTGTGGCATTTATTAATAGCTTTTATTCCTAACTTTGGCGCCATGGAGAAATAGAAGGTCAATGCATGATGTGAATTCAAAGATAATTGAAGGAAGAAGGGTAAAAATAAATTAAATTTATTTATTTAATGGCAGCCATGAGCATACAAATTTAGGCACCCAAGTTGAAGAAATAAGCATGTTTATTAATTAATTAATTATCAGGAATAGGAAAGGCAATTATTAAATATAGAATCTTGAGAGTTATATAAGCATGGGGTGCTATAGTGATGGAATAGTTAATTATTTTATCAAAGGATTTCAGCCCGGACAGTTTTGGCGCCCTAAGGGAGGAGGATTTTTGCTTAAAACAATGTTTATCATTGCCGGAAAGCTTCAAAGTTTGGCACCTAGGGTTGGAGGAGCTTGATTTAAGATTGGTTAATTATCTACATATTGGTATAAGTTCCCACGTGAAGTTAAAAATATTTATGCTTGCTTTGCATGCAAGCAAAACCTCAAATTTTAGGGCAACGGGCTTTATATGAAAACTTTTGTGATAAAAATCAAGTGTTCATGCTCTAGATTTTGTCTTTGTCTGAATTAATTGCAAGTATTCATTACAGGTTCTTATATAAGTGAAAGGAAGCTCAAATAAATGTTAGATGTATTGAATATATCTTCCGAATATGAAGAAATTCCCAGATCTTCACCAATTACAATGAATTCTGACAGAATAAAAAGAAAAAGAGTTGCTCAAACAAAGATTTCTTCGACCATGATAAAGTGGGATGAAAGAGAAGGATCAGCGGAACCATGGATTGCTTCCATATTTGCTGATATTGGTGACATGGATCTAGGGCCCGAACCCCTCTTTGAATTGATTGAAGTATCCATGGCTAGAAATACATCTCTCATGTGGATAATAAAGAGTAGTGGAATCATTCAAGCTTCAACATTCCCAGTCATAGCTCGGTTGCATGAATTCGCCATGGAATATGCAAGGTCATACCATCCACTATCCATATCAAACGGGATGTTGTGGGAGAGACAATCATTTGGATGGACACTCAATTTATCAATTATTGTCTCAACATTACAACACGAGTGGTGGTGACTACAATCAACATGTTAGATGCCGTTAAGAAATGGGAGAAGCATAAAGTAGACTGTGTGTGCATAATGAAGAGAAGGTATATGAACAATCCCATATCTCCATTGAAGTTCCCGAGGACCCTTCCATGATCCAATCCAGTGCAGGACATGGATGGTGTTGCCAAATTTCTATGCAGGATAAATGGAGAAGATAACTCTCACAACTTCCACTCATGGATGTATGCCTTCATCAGGACCATTGAGATCAAAAAGTAGATTAATAATCAATTGGGCGGAGATCATTAGTGAAAAATCGGTGAGAAACTCTGAAATGTGAGGCATACATACAAATTCAAGATGACTTCCTACCTAGTATATTCAAAGATCCTCACAGGTATCTTTTCCAAGCTGGATAGATGGGGTGTACTCTTGAAGGATCCTATTTTTGAGTGCTACCCATAGTTGACTGTGCTTGAATGCAATAAATATTACAAGGTGGTCAATGATGGATTCTTCTACGAATTCATTTGTAAATTGATGATATGAAGACCAACAGGGTGAGTAAGGAAGCATGGGAAGTTGTATCCCAACATGGTTGTATCTTCATCTAGTTTGCAGACTTTACATACCTCAGGGTAACCAGATTTTTAGGAGAACCATTCAAGTTTCCCAGATATCCAAGTGACAAATTTTTCATCATGGAGTTGTGCAGGTAGCTCGTAGAGATGCATAACCTACAATCAAAGTGGCATAAGTCTACAAGATTCTTTTTGATCACAGTGGGCTATTATAGCTGCCAGAGCATTCACAAAGCCAGAGGAATTGAAGTTGAGATGTTCTTTGAGTGTGAGCATGAGTTCTTCCCATCATGGATGAACTTCGATCCATATGGGGTAGCAAGGAAGATAATCTCCTAGGAATACTCGCATGTGCCTTCATTAGAAGATTTCTGGATGAAGTGCAGAAATGAGTACGAAGTTAGAAAGAAATAATTCAGCAGATTGTCAGCGTGCGAGAAGTGTTTTATTATGGATGATCACAAATACCTATAGATCTCATAGATGATGGACCTATGTTACTTGACTCATACCACTAGATGGAAGGGGATAGATTTGTTCTTTAGAAAACATTGGTGGCTGCCACATTATCAAGGAAAGATCTGCCGTGGTTCTAGTCAACACCTTGAACCGATTGCTGAAAAATTGATATTTCCTTGATGAAGATTTGATGAATCAAATCCCAGGAAACCTCAGTGCAAGAGACTCCATCAAAATGGAGCACGAGGAGAAAGCAGTAGAAGGCCTAAAAATCTTAAAGTGCACAAAAACTCTCATACACATGAAAAGGTCACTTCTACGGCTATAGTGCTAGTTTCGACTCCTCCAACATCGACTCACAACACTTCACCAGCATGTGAACCTCAGAAAGATATTTTCCTTCCTCCGTTGAATCTGAAACATTTGTGTTCTCTCCTCATCCACTCCGATGTTCACCTCTTCCTCAAGAAATGCTAAAATTACAAATGGCATAATTTGAAAGAGCATTATCTTTGGATAATTCAGAAGACGATAGTCACAACACTGTAACAATTTTGGATGGAGTTGAACTAGACCACGAGATGGTGGTGCATTCAACGACTTCTCATTCTCTGAGAAGTAATTTCTCAAAGTGGTTGGCCTCATAGTTAGTCCGGAGGCTAGAGAGGAGATCAACTTGGAGGAACACGACTTGCAGGTTGTTCTGAGTTTTGCCGAGAAAGGAAGAAGACCTAAAGTTGATAAGGTGACTTCAATATTGATTATTGAAGAATCAGGGAAAAAATTCACTGAAGAATCAGTTTTGATAGAAGGAAAGTAGAAGAGTGAGCTTATGGCTACAGATATAACAGTGACCAAAGTGCCGATAGGTCAAACCACTACTGAAGGATTAAAGCAATACACATAGACACTGATAAATGCTTTATTCCTTAAGCTTGACAAACAAAAGGAAAAAATATCTAAACTTCAAAAGTAGGTTTCCCAATTGTGTGAGATCATTGCTAAAGTTACCAAACCTTTCTCTCAGCCAATTTCAGCACATGAGCAGGTGAGTGATCATCTGATGCAGGAAGTGGAAAATGCAGGTAACCAAGTTAGAGCTATCAAAAATGGAAGAGCCTAATCATTCGTCAAGATTTTGTACAGCTCAAGGAGGTGCCAGTTCATCTAAAGGTTATGAAATATGCATTGGTTCAACTGAAGCAACTAGTAACAAGAATAGTACACATGATACAATGGATAAAAGTAACCTTGGCACTTTGGTCGAGATAAATAAGTTGCCGAGGAGGTTTTGATTGCAGAAAATGATTTGTCACGATGGATCGATTAAAAGGGAAGCAACTTGAATTCACATTATATTTCCACTTGGAGATCTTGAATTATGTTGAAAAGAATGTGGGTGCTCGAGGATATGGTATCGTCACTATCAAGCAATGTAATTGTTTTCACCAATGAGGAAATGGTTGGGAACATTTCTTCATTCATAAGGACCATTCCCAACAAAGTCGTGATTCCCTAGAAGGCTCTCTTTTGATGATTAAAGAGAAGATAGATGATGTTATTAGGCCTTTCACAATGAATTCAATCAGTAGAGTTGGTAATGTTGCAATCCGAGATTAAGAACTTTGGGCCTATTTTGAAGGAGGTGGAAGTGAGCATTGAAGTTTGAGTGAAGGATTGCTGCAATTAAAGATAGAGAAAGAAGTTGTGGCTAAAGCGGATGGTAAATTGTTGAACTATATGTTTGAAAAGTATATTCAGTATCAAAATAAAAAGAAAGTGTAGAAGTTACAGTTGGTAGATATTCCTTCTTCTTTTATTTCCTCTCTTATTTCTTATGTTCCGGATGAAATTGTAAACTTAAAAGTTATTGGTTTAAAAACCATTACTTTAAGTTATTTGGAATGAATCTTGAGTTAAGTGTGAGATGTGCACAATTTTAGATTGAAATTCTAATGCATGTCATTAAGAGAGGAATTAGGAGAAGATGATTTACATATGTTCTTTTTATGTCTTGTTTATGTTCTAATTCAATTATAGTATCCCATTTCTAATCTCCCCTATACCTGCTATAAGTAGAGGAAGAACCTATGGGTTAAATCATGAGAATTTGTAATCAGCATTCATGTGTTCCAGAATTTGAGCTGAAACCCTTGATTTCTACAAGAAGAGGAATATAGAAGATATTTCCAGAGAACTTTGTGTCAATGGTGCATTTTGCTTCTTACTTTATTTCTAGATATGTTCATAAACTTTGTGTTATTTTAGATCTAGATCTGAAAGTTTCATTTTCTTTTAATTATATGTTTAATGATCTATTTGTTTTAATCTATGTGCATGTAATCAACTCTGTAAACTATTGATTGGGTTGCACATCCTCTCTACTTTCTTTTGTTTCCTATTATTTTCTTCTTCTAGATTTTCCTTTCTTTTATAGCTTGCTTACTTTCTACAGAAACGTATAGCTATGGTTCATGAGCCACACAGTTAAAGTAATACCCACAAATAGATATTAGGATATATAACTGAAAAAATCTTACACTAGAGCCTCACCTATAAATGAGGGAGATTTATCTCATGGCTGCCTAGGTTTTCAGCTATGCAGAAAATCTAGCCAACAACACTCTACACTTAGATGTTTTGTGACCAAATTCATTGCAAACATAACAATATCCATAGAACGAATAAGCATACCTCGTGGCATAATGTCTTCTTTGATATTTCTTCTTCTTAGCTTTATGAGGCTCTTCACTTGTCTTCTCAATCTTCTTGCTCACTGATTTGTCTTCAATATTCTTCTCTTCATATCCTAAACCACTCTTATCACTTGCATCTTTTTTCTTGTTTAGGAGTTCACTTAAATCAGTTGTACTTTTCTCAAATTTGTGATACATTTTCAGTTTTGCAGAGGTCTGATCCAATTGTGTTTGCAATTTACTCTAACTTAGTTTTGAGTTTCAAATTCTCTTCTTCTTTAGCCTTGAAAGCATCTCTAATTAGTTTCACCTGTGTTTCATATTCCTTGAAAATTTCTCCATGTTATTTGACTTCCTTTTCTAATTTTCTTCAAGAGATCTAATTTTTTCTTCATATTCTTTGACCATGATTTTTAACTTTTGATTTATTTTCTTTTGATGTTTTATCTCATCTAGAGCACTTATCAATTCAACTTCAAGGTTTACTTCTGCTTCTTCTTCATCTGAACTATCATACTGAGTTTGAACTTTTCCTTTGGAGTTACTTGCTTCATTTATCTCAATTTCCATAAATAAAGTTTCAGCTTGCATACCTTCATCATCACTCTCTAAGTTCTGGAATCACTGGATTGTGAAGAGCATGATCTTTCTTGTATATAGAAAATTTTCTTTCTAAATACTTATTTTTCCCTCCATGCTTCCTGAACCTTTTCTTCTATTTATTAGAGGAATCTTCATCTTCTTTATGTTTATTTGGACATTTATAAGAAAAGTGACAAACTTGTCCACAACTAAAGCATTTGAAAGGTAGTTTACCCTTGTATTTTCCTAGTCCTCTTTTTATATTTCTTACAAACATAGATTCAATTTTATCATCATTTATGTCCATGTTTGAATCAGCTGCTTTGTTCTTTTCTTTTGATTCTTTATCAACTACTTTGAAGGCTGCCTCCTTTTTCATTGGCTTTGAATCATTCATTCTCATCTCATATGCTATCAGTATGCCATGAAGATCATCCATTTTTAGTGTTGTTAGGTCTTTAGCTTCTTCTATTGTTGATACCTTAGCATCAAACTTTGGAATCAGTGATCTAAGAAATTTCTAAATTATCACACTCTCTTCCATTTTCTCTCCTAAACTTCTAATCTGATTTATGAGTTCATCAATTCTTTATAAGTATGAAGATATATTCTCACTTTCTTTCATCTTCATGCTTTCAAATTGTGCTCTATATGTCTGCAGTTTAGCAATTTTCACCTTGTTATTTCCTTCATAGATTGTCTTCAATTTATCCCACATTTCTTTTGTTGTATTACACTGCATGATTTGACAAAATCAACCTCATCTAATCCAAAAATAATTACATTCAATGCTTTAGAATTATTTTCAGCAGCTCTCTTTCTTGCTTGGTCAGTGGGAGGTGTTGCTGGAATTGTATAACCACTATCAACTGCATCCTAGATATCAAATCCAATGGACATTAGGTAAATCTTCATCCTGACACTCTAGAAGGCATAATTGGACCCATTAAAAAATATGCTTTGGAAGTAGAGAAACCAATTGCTTGGATGCTTTCCATAGTTGAATTCATTGGATCTCCCTTGAGCTATTAAATTCACTTTACTAGTGCCTGCTTTGATACCAATTGTTCAAAAATGGAAATCGAGAGGGGGTGAATCAATGTTTCATTCAAATTTTTACTAATTATAACATCAATCACATAAATTGAAAGATAATCAAAAATGAGAGCACATACACAAAAGAGACAAGAATTTTAAGTGGGAAACCCAAATAGGGAGAAAACCCATTGAACCAGTCCACTAAGTGAAGAATGGTTGTAAGAAGTTTTTTTGAGCTATAAATCAACACTTGAGGCTACAACCTTAGTCTCACACAAGCTACAACTTGGTGAAGGAAGCAACAACTTCCTAAATGATATAGCTAGATATAACTATCCTTCTGCATGCTACTACCTACAACGAAACAATAACTCCTTGATGAATAACGAGTCAGACTTGACCAAACTTTGAAATGATGTCTTTAACATATGATAATGATCCTAATATTTTCACTCTTTTTTTGTTGCTCGATTCACTTTATCTTGATCACAATAGTCTTATTTTTCATCCTCTCTGCCTAAAGTTTCTTCTCACACTCTAAATTGTTTCTGAAAAGATGCATTGAGGAAACCATTGTATGACCCAAAAAGAAATAAAATTATCTTCACTATCAATTCCATGTTGTCTCAAGGTTTTTTCTTATAACATTCCCACACAAAATCTCCTAGGTCTCCACTACAAGAAAATACCTTATCATGCATGCCTTGAACTTTTTATATCACTTCCCACACTCTTTCTTATCTCATGATCACTGTCTTTTTCCCATTGAAATATTGATCATGCGTATTCAAGAACTATCCCAGATCATACTTCAAACTAAGAACTCCTTACTCCCTATATTTGCCTTAAAAACCATACTTTTCATTTGTTAGAACACACACTTCTCTTTCTGACTTGATCTCATACACATAGTTCCATTTCAATCTCATATCTAGACTTAATTCATTTCACTTCTCTGACCTTATCACTCTTTTCTACTCATAACAATCTTGTACATTCCTCTCCTTATATTGCAAGTTTATGTCATTATCCATCAAATCATCTTTTAAGATCCTATTTTTTCTCACTAAAAATCATTCTTAGTTTTTCATCCAAAAAGACAATACAAAAAAATGTTACATCTCTTCAATTCGAATACAAACCACTATGAATTTCTTGGAACATGAAGAGTCTCATTCAACCAATGAGGTTAACTAAAATTTTTATCCTTTCACCTTCCACTTGAGCTCAACTTCATTTCTACGTTACAACATGAAAAGGAAAGTGAATTTTCACTGCCAAAAGAGAATACAAGAAGTCACTCTTGTCTCTTAGGGTCTCTCATTGAGCTAGAAAACTTCACCTTATTGAGGTTCTCATATTTATTTGGAGGCCAAGAACACTATTGAAGACTGAACAATGAGATTACAAGGATTGAAGTTTCAACTTGAGCAAGAGAATTTAATACCATCCAAGTCTTCATACCAATGTGCATAAGAAGATTGATTCTTTGAAGGAAACACCACTCTCAAGATGAGATAACCATTACTCAAAATTCTCAATACTCTAAGTACCATGAAAAACCTAGGATTCAAGGTCCAACAAGTGAAGAAAACCATTGAAGAAAATATACAATTGTTTCTCAATTTAAATAGTGACTGTGCACAATAATCACGACCACTATCAGAGAAATTCAACTCAACAACTTGATGAAACTGAAAATTTTCTTTTGGATCACCTTCATTTGATTAAGACACATCATGTCTTAATGTTTTATGCAGTTTTTTTGGAAGATTAGAGAGAAATGAACAAAGATATTCTTTTAAACCCTAATACATGGTATAGACCTTCTTAGAAGCCCGAGAGACTTAAGAGGAAGAATTTATACTCATTATTCGATGGAAAGGAGAAAAATAATGTTTTATGAGTTTGTAACAGGGATATTTATTTTTCCATATGATTTGATAGTTCGAAGATTCAACATTTATTCATAGGATTCACTTATAACTTCTAAGACTGCAAAAATGTTCTCAAAGAACCTGTTAACACACTTGAGACTCAACCTTTGCCAGGAAAACATTTTAATCTTCATGACTACTAAATTTTTATTTAGATTAAGGATTCTATCCATTTTATACATTCAAACCACCATGCAGATACCTTTAATGCTCTCAATCATAAAAGATAAAGCAATGAAAAAATTGTTAATGATTAAGATAAGTGTTGTCACTAACCAAAATGTTTGCTTATGATCTCTATTTTGCGATGAAATAATTTAAATATTCTCTATGTAATGTGACAAGATGATAAAAACCCTAACCTAAAGATGAAACTATCATGACAGTGAATTCATGAGGTGTTGAAGCAATGGTGTTTGGTTTACACTCCAGAACAATATAAAAATAGGTTGTGTTTATATATTTACCTTCAACAAGTAGTCATTGCAGTTGATAAACCTCATTGACAAATAAATGTGGAAGGATTCTGAACTCTTATAGAGCTAGCTATATCTTCATCAAAACATTTAGAGCTTTTACTTGCTATGAGCATTGTCTAAACAAGATCAAGGACTTGATTTTCTATCTACAAGTTCATCAACATCTACCTTCAACCACCCAATGATCTACAAGGTCTCTTCTCTCAAAACTTATGATGCCAAAGATGAGTAGACACAATGAAAGAACATGCATATGCTCAAAGTAGTAGCTTGTAGGAGAAATTGACCAGTTTTTGATCTTACACTTCTAGAACATCATAAAGAAGACAATACCATATACAATATCTTTCTTTCCAATAGTTTAGATGCTTAAAACACCTTTAACATGAGCTTTGGAGAATATATGAGAACTTTATAAATAACCAATATTCAATAATCACTCAACTCCACCTTGGAGCTCGAAGCACATGCCAGAATGATGAAGAAACACATCTAAAAAATGCTCATAACTTTTTAAATACACCTCCAAATTAGAAAATTATTATTTCAACTAAATTTATATGCCATTTTCTCCAATAATTACTTCTATTATTTATTGTAAGGATCTAGTAAATTGTTTTTAGGGCTACAAGCTACGTAGCTAAGAATGAGTTTTTCAACAATCATGTTTCACAAAAACTCACTTAACTTGAAAAAATGACATAACTTTGACCTAAAATTTGGCATGAAGCACCAAGAAACCTTCCTCTATCACCTCCCAAAATTTATAGAAAAGGATAGTTCTACATGTTTCTATCCCATCTCATTTTTAGCCATGAACATTGTCAGTTCTCAAGTCCAATTCTAACTAACATACAAACTTGACTCTTGGAGTTGAGATGAGCCAAAACATTTCTCATACATGATGTAGATACTCTCTCAACACCTCTCTCATGATTTTTATAACTGTAACATCTTGTTTCACTGCTTAGGTACCTGAAACCACTCTGAACTGGAATTGCCACTCACCATCCAAGACTATGTCTTGTTGAAACTCATGAACTCACTTTGAGCCTCTAAGAAAATTATGATAAGCATGCTCAAACATTCTTCCTTTTCCATCAATTCCTTTGACATCAATTACAATAACTGCTAACTCAACAGGGTGCAACATGGTGTAATTTATGATATGGGAATATGAAAAGTAGAATGTATTATGGTGGCATTAACATTGAATGTTTCTATACACAATGAATCTAAAAGAAGTAATCACATTGAATGTGAATTATGTTGAATATGGAGTTCATTTGTAATCTCCATTATTAAGTATGATTTTCATGTGCCAGTTGTGCCTTAGATTATCATATAGAGGGGTGTTAAGCTTGGTCTTGCAAATGCATGTGATGTGATTATTCAGAGTGCCTCTATTTTATCTGTTGACAAGTTATAGGCATATTTAGTAGATGAAAGAATTGGGGAAGAAATTGTGTTGGTGATATATGTCGTTTCTATAAAATTTGGGGCTTCCTCATGTAAGTGGTTTATATTTGTAGTTTATGGCCAAACTATGTCTAAGATCAAAATCACGCTTGCTAAGAAGTTCTAAATCACTGATGTTTAAGGTCCTTGTTGGGTGTATATGGGAAAAAATTTCCCACTCCTTTATTTTTGCTAATCTTAATTCACATATATCTCCTTCATATCTAACTATATCAAAAACTTATGTGTTATTAGTAGGTGCACATTCTATATGCCAAGGATGGAATGTTAGCAAGGATATATCCCAATTATATCTTATTGTTTCTTTTCATATGCCTATGTCAAATGGAATATGATAGCAAGATCACTCTGAAGTAAAATGATTCCTATGTTGTTTCTCTAACAGTAGGGGTGATTGTAATATGAGAAAACACTCCAATAATTACATTTTTGTTATTTCTTTCCATTGTAATATGTGAACGTGTACCGTATATAGATTTACCCAAACCATAAGTCTTTCATATGTAAATAATTTTCTAAGGTATCTTCTTGGAATAATGAGAATATGGATGCCATATACATCAATGCCGAATGCAATATAGGGTATTATGTTATGGATTTTCCATTTTTGTGTGGTGGTAGGTGTTGTAGGACAATGACCAAGCATGAGTTGATATAAATTAGGACATCTAGTATCAACACCACTTAGTGTGAAGAATAGTGTTGGGAAACTTAGTTGTGTGCTCATGTCTAAGAGTTCATTTTTGAATTGTGATAAATAAGAACTTATCTCACTTTGCCACTTCATCATGACCTAGCCCTAACCTAAAACTAACCTAATTAAGACCCATAACTTGGTCCACACCTACACCCATAACTAATGACCCCTTTCTCGCACCCAAAACCGACCTTCTAGTCACTTGACCGAGCCCCATGGCCTGATCTCTCGGGAGAAAAGCGGGAAGGTGGGCTATTTTACTAAAAATAGCCTACTTTTTCCTTACCGATGCGGTTCTACTCGGCCGCCGTCGGTTACGCAACCGCCATCGGTTCCCTGTAAATGGGCTCCCCAAACCAAAACAACGGATCGGAATTTCATTTTGGAGATCGGTCGAAGGATTTACGGATCAGCGAGAGAGCATTGCGGCGAGGAGCGAGTCGATCTTCATTTAATCAAGCAGAGACGAGTAAAGAAACCAGAAGTGCTTGCAGTAGAGGAGATCAACTTGCATCTTCGTCAAAACCAGTAAGTCATATCTTGCATGTCCTCTGTTATAACATTTCTTATGCTCTTTGAATCACAGTCCTCCTAAATCCGTTTCTGAATCCACTACCCAACGTGCCATTGCATCTAACTGTCATTCTTTTACCCCTCATCATCTCATTTCCTAATATCATCCATAAACCAGCCTTACAAACACCATAGCTACTAAGAAGATCTTAGAACCCACCGGTATCGGTTATCAGTAACCGGCATCGGCTATCATAACCGGCATCGGCTATCAGTAACCGCCATCGGTTCCTCTGATCAAAAACCAGAAAACCAGCCTTTCCCCTACCCAGTTCAACGAGACAATTTAATTGATATTTTGCAGTCTTTTGTGTTAATTCATATTAGCGAGAGGCTGACCACCTTCGAAAGGAAGTTTTATATTTCACAGGCCCAAGCAGTTTCCTCATTTATTGTTTAATCAAATCTTGTGGTCTTGTGTTCTTATTTGCGGGTAGTCCTTCAAGACAAAAGGAGTTCTTCGCGATCGGCTTGATCTTTCTCTCTGATACGCGCACACCATCTCGACATTCCACAGGTATTCCTCCTAGCCCTAACCTTATCATTTTTCTAAAGGAGCAGAAAGTCATTAAGTGAAACATTTTGTACCCAGGTGGGACCCATTTTGGGTTTCTTTCTTTTGCTTATTTTCATTTTAGGAAGCATATTTTGTTCTTTGCTTTTGTTATATATTTCGTAAAGTATTTGTCTTGCTTTTCTAGTTTCGCATTAGTGAAAGTCATCTCTCTTGCTTCATCGAACATAATTTTCGATTTGGGTTTAAAACACATGCATTGCATTCTGCTTGTTGTTCTTGATTCTAGTGAACATAGATTAAGTAAGCAGGTCGTACACGTGGGGGTGATATCCACGGTATTGTGAGGAAATTAACCCTAGTTTCACTGCACTGACACATACCGAATCACTTCACAATTAACACAACAGCTCAAACATCCCCCTTTTCGCGGTATTCCTCACCGATTGAGGTAACCTTATAAGCCAAAACAAACTTGACATTTCCCCTAGGTCTTGTTGTTTAGGATTCTGACATCATCTTACGTCTAAAGGCATAAGCCCACGATAACTAAAATTAACCCTAGGATTAGTCTCTGGATTTGCGTGTGCATCTTGCTTGTTTTCAAATTCTGTTTTCTCTGTCATACTTTGTCTTCTGTGATCAATAAGTTGATAAATATACTCAACGTTGCTAAAAATCAAATTAGCAGCCTTTTATATCTTCTTATCCTAGACTTTTGACACCGGCATCGGTTAAGGGACCGACGTCGTTTGCTCTGTGTGTGACGCGGTTAGTAAACCGATATCGATTCTTGTCTTCATCGCCCCACGACAAACCAATGACTTGCCAAATTCATCATTACGAGGTTGTTTTTGTTCTTGATAGATTGAAACTTTCTGTGTGTTCTTGTCCATGGTTGTCATCACTCGGAAGCAAGCCGCGCCATGGTTTCACATGCTGCTCTGTGTCTTTGCTGAATCACCCCCTTCACATTTACATAGGGAACCCTACGGACACCGGTGAGATCCCCCAAATTCTGTAGGAGACAAGGACTTTGCCAAATTTCGGATGCTAATCCCAGTATTTGTCTACAATACTATTTGTCTCATGCCCACTGACCGTCGCTTTGATGGTCGGCTCCTTATTGGCATGCCTATTAGTATAGCTGCTCATTTAGCTCCCACTCCTCCGATAACACTTGCCTTACTTCTGCATCTCTAGCCCCGTCTCCCGATCGGCGGCCGAGAGGTTCATACGACCCGATTAGCTTTCCTTTGGTTAATCTTGGACCCCACGTATCGTTACCACCATTGCCCCTACCTCATCTCTCTTTGAGACCACTCCATTCATGACTTACTCTCTGCCACCTATTCACACGAGCTTTCCTTCTCAAGCTCGCCTACCTTTTCATTCCCATACACGTATCCATTAACCTCGACACCTTATATGGGACATCCCTATTCTGTTGCTCAACATACTCATCCTCCATACCTTATCAACACTTAGCCCCACCATTGTCAGTGGAAGCCCTTGGTCGACTTGCCTCCGTTTACCACAACCGCACCATCATCTCATCCGATGATTTCATCAAACAAATGATGGACAAAATGCAAAACACGGAGGCTTTGTTTGGGAAGTCGTAGCGCCTTGACATACGAGCAAGTTTGTCGGGAGCCCATTCACCTGTCCCCCTTCATTCATATCCTCCTCGATGGGAGTTGCCAAAATTTACTCGTTTTAATAGTAAAGAGGATCCTCAACAACACTTGCGATCATTTAGACATGCTTGTTATTTGATTGCCCATGATGATGCCTTGTTACTCCGCACCTTCCCCATGTCCTTATCAGGACCCGCCTTGGAGTGGTACAGTGCTTTAACTTGACACTCGATCTTCTCTTTTAACCAACTAGCCCAATCTTTCTTGGATCATTTCTCCATTAACATTGCCAGAAAGTATCTATCACCGACCTTTATGCCATCAGGACAATTTGAGGGCGAATCTATCATGATTTCGTTGGACGATGGCGGGGCCTTATCGACCAACTTACGTATGCCTTGCCTCAAGTGAACTTATCGAACTTTTCACGCGGGCTGCATGTGCTAAGCACATTTCTCCCCACCCTCAAATTCAAACTTTCCGTACATTCGGCGAGGCCTTTACCATGGCTCGGAAACTAGAAAGTCGAGCCTTAGAAGAAGAGAAATTGCGGTTGCGTAACAAAAACCCCAATTTCGAACTCGATTCTACCAACAAGCCAAACACCACCACTCCTCACGCGTCCACTTCTTCTAAATCAAAGGAGCTGTCCATCCCACGCGGTAATGGTCAAATCTCAAACACCGTCGATACTCCATGAAAACCACTTATAAGTCAAAGCCGAGCCCATCAATTACACTCCCTTGGGAGAAACTTATGGCGTCATCTGGAGAAATTGCTCAAAGTGGGGCTATCACCTTGCCCCTGTTAAACCTCACTCTGGGTTTGACTCCACCCATGTAATACCTTCTGAGTACAAAGAAAATGACTTTTGTAACTTTCACGCGTAAAAGGACATAGTCATGAAAGCTGCAAGATGTTGAAAAACATAGTGCGGGAAATGGTTGATGTGGGGATATAACCCTCGATAATCCTAACGCCCCTGCTAACGAAATCTGAAAATTTTCAACAAGCCATTCCCGAATCACTCGTCCAACGATGCGTAAACCAAGATATCTTAGCGAGGAGAGTGTTCATGAGATCCATGCGGTCTTCGATTCTCGGCCAAAAGCCTCTATGAAAAATTTTTTTGAATCAAGCCTCTCCACCAACACGAGTGTCGAACCTCCTTCACCACCATCAAGCCAAAGTGAAATCATTCCTTTACCCATAAAAGAGTTAGCTGCCCAGGACTTCTCTTCTCATCGATGAGTCTTCTTACACCACATCCCTGAGGTGTGGCGGATGTTATCTAATTTATCTATTTCCCAAACGTCCCCTTCTACCACTCTCTTGCTGCACAAGAGGAAGGCTCGCCACTCCTTTTGACATCCTTAGGCGAGAAATCTCTTACACTTGACATCACCACATTCTTTAAACATGACGGATCCCCTCAAACACGCCCTCCTACCTATTAGTCCCTCATCGCCTAAATCTTTTCAGCGACCGGTTGACCTCTTAACATCTATTGATACGGTGCCTCATCTACCTCTCTGTGTCACACCCACGGTGGTGGAATCTGACAACCCGTCGTTTCTTAGTACAAAAATTACAAATCACACGTGAGATTTGTCATTCCACGGAAGATAGACGAGGCCCTATGGGAGCGTTTGAGTACCCCTTTTTCTACTCAAATGCAAATGGTGATCTGATGTCTCCACCATATACCCGAAGTGTTTGAAGCTTAAAATGCCCCTGTTCTCACCTTCACCCCCCTCACCTCTACCAAATGCCCCGTCCACTTCTATCAACTTAACCGAGATCTTCCCCTATGCTTGGGACCTCACCCGATGCCCGAGTCTAAGCACCCGCCTAAGCGACTCGATCTATCCAAAAATAAATCCGTCCCGCCACCTAGGAGACAAACTCAATCCGTGCCCCTATCACAATCAAAACCATCATCGTCATACCTACCTTCCATATTGGGACCCCATCCCTCTACCTTACATCAATATATCATACCTCCTGCGTTTTCTTCAAAACAACCTACGCCTTCCGCACCCATACAGAAATTCCAGGGTATAGCAACACCGTCACTCCGCGTATCCTGTCCACCTATCAACCCTAAACAAATTCCATCATCAAAAGATTTGTTTTCGGTCACTCCTATTTCCCCGTGGTTGTTTTCTGATACCACATCATCTGCGGCCTCATCATCGACATAAGCCTGCGCGAAGAAATCACGTTTAGTGAAAACCACGTATCAACACCCCTCGGCTAAACCACCACCCGTGCGAACGACCACGCCCAAACATTACCAAAACCCGCACTGACCAATACCCTCATCCTCTTCCGATTTTGACCCACTCAAAGGATCTTACGCCAAAATCCTTGCTATGTTGGTGGAGAATGCGACCATTTCCCTACCTCCACTTAGACCTTATGACCCGTCTAAACCCCGACCTATGGGTTACGATGAGTCTAAAATCTGTGCTTATCACACGCACACGGGACATGATGTGGAGGGATGCAAAGCTCTAAAAACCATCCTTCGTCGAGTCACCTCTCCCGGATAGAAAGATTAAGAAAGACAACTTACGAAGGGAGAGACCTTTAGTTTCCATTCCCTCTCTATACCACCATCTGTCCCCGCCTCACCAAGATCTATCATTATTACTGACCCCACCTCTTGAAGACCATGAGTTATCCCGACCATCTTCCTCATCTCGGGTCTACGAGATTAATATGATTAGTGTCATTACTCGAGGCGAGAAAAACAATGGGAAAGCAAAAGAAAACACACTGCGGCATCTCTTTCTCGTCGAACATCCAGATTGCACCACCACCTAAAGTGGTCATTCGCGGACCCGCCTATCCGTCTCTAATGGCATTGCCCCCGAAATATGATTAAACGGCTTCACCGATCACGCAGTAAAAATGACCTTTGTATGATCTCATTCGGACTTGAATCTCATCGACAAGCTCTCGTTGAGATCCTTGAGGATAGAGGTTTTACCTAATGAAACCACACTGCTGTCGCCTCCATTCTAACACCCGATCACGTTGCTTCTCTCACCAAACAACCCCTTTGCCTGACCACTTACATCTCTCTGTACAACAAGCTGCTGTGATCGGTTTCTCAGAAGGCGAAATTGTTGACTTTGGTACGAGAAGATCGACCTGCTCTTTTCATCTCGGCTTACATCGGGACATTCGGAGTACGTCGTGTTATGATTGTGGGGGTCTTAGCCTAAACATCATCTCTTGAAAGCCTTCCAACAAATGAATATCCCTTACAGTTGCATGTGTGCCAACCCCATCATGTTGCGGTCATTGATAGCGCTATTACTTCTACCTTAGGCACCGTGATCCTCAACATTCGGGTAGGACCACGTACTTTACCCGAACTCTTCTATGTCTTGGAGGAGAGTTCGATATAATATATTCTTTGGGTCGTCCTTGGATCGAGCCATGGGATGCGTTCCCTCGACATTACATAGATGCATAAAATTTGAGTACGAGGAAGTCCTGCAAGTAAAGGTGACCCTCCCCCTTTAAAACCTGCGATATGTTATTATACCGCCCTAACGATGTGCTTATACCAATCAAGACACCCATACATTCAACCTGACCATCCTCTTGAATGTACCTCAACCATCCACCTCACCGCGCCTACGCCTTGGTGATGAAACCACCATCGCATAAAAACCACTTCCCTTCCCATGACTAACATTCCAACCTCAGACCCCTTAGTAGATGTTTTTGGCGCCTTCTGCTGGGGGAGTACCGCCTATATGCGTTAGTTCTTTCCCTACCCCGCGGGAGTACGGACAATTACATGCACATCCCACCTACGGCCGTCGCGTGGGGAGGTAATCTCTTACGGACCACCCCATTGCCGCACTAACCTAACGTATGGGGGTGTTGGCGCATCCTCCATTACCCCCTGAACCTCCTCTTGGTGTGGTTCCCTTCGATCCGATTTTCAATACTTGACAAATCGTCGTTTCATCCCTCACCTTCTTGACTCATTTGTGCGTGGAAGGCTTTGGTTTTGGCCTTTCTGAACAAGGCGACATACACTCATTCCGTGACTACCCGTAAACATAATGATCGCGGTGGTCTCGGTTTTCCCGAAACACCTACACGGGAGACACCTCTGTCATTTGTATCTGGAAGAAGAAAGCGTCGCCCCTACCAAACCATCATCACCCACTTTGCCATCATCACCCCAGAATCTATAGACCACTGAATCCATCCCTCCTAACTTTTTTTTTCATAAATGCTATCTTCATAGGTCCTCTCACTTATCAGCGCGATAATGAGGACCCATCTTCTCTTCCCATACGTATCCGGACATGATCGAAGAGGATTAGCCTTTGATTAATGTTGTTGAATGCGGGATGCGACTCCATCCTCACTTACCTTGGCGCGGATGATTCTTATATTGAGCGAGCCTTACCATCGAAACCCAAACCATCTTTGAGCAGAATCTACCATAGAAATCAACATCCACACGGAGGAGGATCCTCACATTGTGAAGATTGGACAATCCCTTAACACATCGAAAAAGCCGCCTTTACTACCTTTCTCCGTGCTCATGACAAGCTTTCGCATGGTCTTACGTTGACATGCAGGAATTGATCCTACCATTGCCGTCCATAACATCACCCTAAACCCCGATTCCAAACCAGTCAAACGAAATTGAGAAAAATGCATCCACGCATTGCTCTCTTGGTCAAAGAGGAGCTCAAGCGACTCCTTTCTGTTTCCTTCATCTTGCTATTGACTATCTCTCGATGGATTTCTAACATCGTACATCCTTTAAAGCGGCGGGGGACTTCGGATATGCCGCAGATTTCCGGGATCTTAACCTCGCTTGCCCTAAGGATGACTTCCCCTTACCTAGCATTGACCAACTTGTTGATCTAGCTGCAGGTCATGAGATGCTCTCTCTCATGGATGGCTTTTCGAGGATCTGACCAAATTTTGGTTGCCCCCCCGATCAACACAAAAGCGCCTTCATAACTCCTTGGGAACCTTACATTATCGTGTCATGCCATTTGGCCTTAAGAATCTTTGGTGCTACCTATCGGCGGGCTATGACCTACATTTTCATGACATTATGCACACTATCCTTGAAGATTATGTCGACGATCTTCTTGGCAAGTCTAAACATCGTAGTGAACATTGATGTTTTAACCATTATTTTTGATGCTTTACAATATTACATCGCCTTGACCAAAGAAATGTGTCTTTGGTGTTCTTTAGGAAAACTTCTTGGCTTTATCGTCTCTTTGCGTGGCATTGAGGTCGATCCATCTAAAGTCAAAGCTATCCTAGAAATGCCCCCACCCAAAAATCTCAAACAATTGCGTAGTTTACAAGGTAAGCTCGATCTATCGGCGTTTCATCTCCCGACTCTCGGATCGGTGTCGACCTTTTCATCACCTTCTTAAAAAGGACATTGCCTTTGATGGGTGAGGAGTGTCACCAAGCCTTGAAGCTCTCAAATCCTATCTCTTGCGACCACCGTGCTTATCCCACCCCAGGACGACCGCCCTTTCTACCTTTATCTTTCCCCGGACCATCTTTATAGGTCTTATGCTGCTCGCACATCGGGATTCGGACACGGCGAGAACAGGCCGTTTATTATATAAGTCGTACCCTCGTGGATTATGAGACTAGGTATACACATGTAGAAAAATTGTGCCTTGCCCTATCATTTGTAGCCACCAAACTCGACATTACCTCTGAATCACAAAACTTTTGTCATCACCAACACGGACCCCATTCATTATATATGCATGCGCCAAACCGCATCTAAACCAACGTATCGCTCGATGGCTTATGCTCCTCGCTGACCTTGACCTTGAATTCGTACGAGAAGTCAATCAAAGGACAAACTCTTGCGAGACCAACTTGCGGAGGCCCCTTTACAGGGAACAATTTACCAATTTTACCTTCCCAGCGAACTCATCGCCACTCTTTCACTCGGGAAGAGTTGTATCAAATGACCCTCTTCTTGATGGATCTAAATGCCGGCGCGGCGGAGGAGCCGGCGTTGTTCTCATTCCTCTCGCCTTTGAACCTATGCCTCTTTCATTTCGGCTTGATTTCCCTTGCACTAATAATACGGCGGAATACGAGGCCCTTGTTGCAGGTCTCGAGTTGCGTTACACTTAGGCATCAAATCTATCAACATTTTTGGCGACTCTCGATTGGTAGTCAATCAAGTTATGGGCGTCTACCGATGCAAAAATGAGGAACTTCAAAAATACAAACACTACGTGGATTCACTTCTAGCCTTATTTACTCACTATTCTATCAAACCATTCCACGCTCCTAACAAATTTGCGGACACTATGGCTTGCTTAGCCTCGCAAATTCCGCCGCCTGTTGACTCGAATTATTCGTCGTGGTCCAACAACTTTTTGTCCCATCTATTCAACCCCGGTAGTTTGTACGATAAATCTTGTGTCTACTAGTTCGCGGGATACAGTACCACCGATTTCACGACTACCTTACAATCTCTCTGTCCTCCCACGACCTTACTAGTAGTGTGAAGCGTGCTTTTCTTAAAAGTGTTTCGCGTTATGTTGTCATGGGGGACTCCTCTATAAACGTGGCTTTGATGGCATCCTCCTTTTGTCTAGCGGCGCGGAGGCCACTCATACCATCCAGCGAGGTCCATGCGGTATTTGTGGTGGACATTTTAGCGGCCTTGCCTGGTGGCCAAGCGAATCCTTCGCCTTGGTTATTATTGGCCTACTCTCAATAACATTTGCTACGAATATGTTAAGCGTTGTGTTATGTGTCAACAACATGCTGACCTTGACATACTCCTAGCCACCCGCTCGGGTCGCTCGAGATCTTTGGCCCTTCTCCCTGATGGGGTTTAGACCTTATTGGTGAGATTCACCCGACCTCTTCACAAGCGTCACCGTTGGATAATCACAGTGACCGAATATTACACAAAATGGGTGGAGGCTATTCCACTCATTTCAATCAAAAAAAAAAAAAAAATTGTCGAATTCATTAACTCACATTATCATCGTTTTGGTATTCCTCATCGCCTAATAACGAGATAATGGTAAATCTTTAAAAACAAGTTGTTGCGAGACCTTTGTGACAACTTTGGTATCAAACTTAGCTTCTCATCACCCTACTATCCTGAGCCAATGGGCAAGCGAGTCCTCTAATAAAACACTAACCAAAATCCTCATGAAAGTTGTCGATGAATCCGGAAGAAATTGGCACGATCACATCCCTTTGCCCTTTGGGCTTATCGCACTAGCATTCGTACCTCACTAATGCCACACCTTTTCTTTGGTATACGGTGCAGAGGCTGTTTTGCCTCTCGAAATACAAATACCCTCCCTTAGAATATCTCTTGGGATATTCTCACCAGCGATGATTTCCGCAGAGCGGTTAGCCCAATTGGAGCTTCTTGACGATGACGCCGTCTTACGGCTCTTGATCACCTTCAAATCTATCAAAAACGCATTAAACGTGCTTATGATAAGCGACTTCATGAGCGTACTTACCTTTAAGGTTGGTGATCTTGTCCTCAAAGAGAATCAACATGTAACCAAACTAGAAAAGAGCAAGCGTGGAAAATTTGCTCCCGATTGGATTGGGCCTTATATAATCACTCACACCTATGGATCGGTACTTATCGTTTAGCTTAAGCAATGGTAAACTGAGCTGAGCCCCTAATGCCTTGCATCTTCGACCATTCTATTGTTGAAATTAGTGTTATATCACTTCTTATCCACCCTCTTGCTCGTCCCTTGAGCTCCCATACCCTACATGCACTTGTTTCCTACACCTCATAATAAAATCAAGCTCACATAGTTTGATTCTCACCTCCCCTTGATGATGCCTTCCCTTTTTAGTCTAGTCCATGACTTCAAGAATTAAAATAAAGCCGTATTCTTATGGGATTTTCTTGAGTCAAACTTCCTACTAAACTAGATGCTTCACGTAAAAAGAACATCTAGTCTATCTAAATTATATATATTTGTTCCCTCGAAGGACTGCTATATGCAAACTATTGATCTTTATTATATATATATTTGCTCCCTCGAAGGACAGCTATGCATTTAAATCATATCTGCTACTATAAATATTTGCTCCCTCGAAGGACAGCTATACACGAGTCGACCTTTCTCGAAGCTTCTCGCATCGATCGGCCGTGAAGACCTCAAGAATAATACAATCAATATCCCTTGTAGACTTCCGCATCGATCGGTCTACATTGATAAAATAAAAGCCTCATTGAAAAGAACTTTTGAGTCATGGACTTGTCTATTTAGGGTAGGTTCTCTTCGTCGAGAACACTCACTTTGTAATAAGTTCTCGTACCTCGGCTATATCATCCACCTCACCTCACCATTTGTTTTGACTCAAGGGACGTAATGTACGCTCGATATATTGTGATCACACAACTCTTTTCACCTATTGACTTCTCGTCATGCACGGTACCTAGGGCTCAAGCTCGTTCTACGTTGTGTGGTTTGTTTAGCTCTTTTCACCTACGGAGCACTCTCTTTACTGCTTTGCCTCGCATCTAGGATTGTGTGTTGACCTTAATCGGGACATGGTTCCCTTCTACTTGGGTAGGCTAACTTTCGCTTCCCTTATACCTTTTACAACATCACCAATTCATTACCAACACCATCAACCTTACCTTTACCAATCTTAATATTTTTACCAACCAACCAATTGCCTAAACCGTACCAAATTGCACTGAATTCGCCTCTCCACGATCTAAGGAGAACTACATCGATCGAGGCCCCTCCTTGCTTTGTGCAATGGGCTATGTAGGCAGCACTTCGGAGACATGGGGTCTCCCAAGGTTAGCTCGACCATCCCCTACCATAACCTATCATGTGTGGTAAATATAAATATTTTTGTGTATTTCTATTTAATCACATTCCTCTTTATCCTTTTTCAAAACACGAAAATCAAAACACAAACATTCTTATTTTTATCGTAACTCAAATCAACATACATATTGACTTTATTTAGATGTTAAACAAATACATCTTCTCTCTATCATCATCGACACGCAGGTCGGCATCCTTATTTATTCTTATACCTTGCTAACATTTACTCAGACCCTCACGCCTCATCCCGAACTAGGTGATGATCGTGATCGTCGACCCCTCTCGCCGGGCCTCTCTGTCCTCAAAGGTACCACGGCTATTGGTACCGCCTTTGATCTGCCGATCTCTCTGTAACATATGAATACGCCCTCTCGCATGGAGGACTCCAGCCTCTAGTCTCCATTTGCCGTGACTCATGACCACTAACAATCCTCTTGTCTCATTCACCTGCGTTTGGAGCTGCTGAACTAAACGCTGCAGACGATCCCTCTCTGCTGTAATCACAGCTATGTCAGGACAATCACGTATACCTCGCAGCTCTGCTGCCCACCATAATCTATAGGCCTCTGTCGTTCCTGCGTCCATTACCCTGCGATCGGCTGCTACCTCTTCAGGACCTTCTGGAGGTGTTGGCTGGGGAGGTGAGAGTACTGCCTCTGCGTCGATCCTCATATATGGTCTATAAGCCAGGGGTATATCCTGCACAAATCCAAATTGTCGCCGCACGCGATCTATAGGAATCCTCTCATATTCACCTGGCCTGTGCCCCGCGATCCACCTCATTCGCTCTACACCCCTTAACTCCTCAGCTATGCTCTCTGTTACCATATAGTTCCCGTAAGGCCTCAGCCGAGATATCATGACCGTCACCTCTCCCATACACTGCACTGTAATACTCAATGTCACCCGTCACGGCTGAGATCTTGCCTCTTGTTGCATCTGGACCCCATCGTCGAATCCCGACCCTCGTACTCCGGTCTCTCTGCACCTGGAGGGATTGGCCTATTAGTCGCACACAAACAATGTGCTCATAGGCCCAATGAGTGTAATAAGTATGAACAATCCGGTGTCGATCTGTGATTTCACCTCTGAGCCCATAAACCCCCTGTATAGCTCGCCAAATATGCAGGTGCCCATCAAAAGTCACGTTCCTTTCTATCATCTCCCGGATAACACACATCAATGCCTTTGGAAATCTTCCCCCTTAGCCCTCGGTAATGCATAATACCCTACCGCTTATCATTAATATCACTTTGCTAACCTTGTCTCCTCGGGGTGTCTGCATACATTACCCCATACGTAAAGGATAAACCTCATTTGTGTCAAATCTCGTGCGTATGGACCAAATCTGCGGTTATCGCTCCCAGTGCCACGCTTTAGGTAGTGCACGATATCTTGGTTCTCTGTAATAGGGAGTCTCAAAATACGGAACACATCTTCGATATTCTTGTCATCTCCTGTTGGCGGATAGAAGGTATTTGTCTCGGGATTCCATCTCTCGATCAAGCGCTGTAACATACCATGGTTACGTGCGATTCGTGAATAATAGGATTCCACTTAACCCCAAACGATTTATCAATGTCCATTCATTTGGTGTTACATCCGCTCGGATTAGTGACAGCGTGTGACATGTCTTTGGCACTTATCATTCATCCTCGACCTGCCTCTGCTGCGTACACCAAAACAACAAACAACCATTGATCAATCAAGTCGAGGGTTTTTTCAAACGATACGGAAATTCCTCCGATGCTTGGCGGTATCGGTTATACATAGCGTATCGGTTCGATAACGATACCGGTTCTCCCTAACATTACGGTCCTTGTATCGATTACATACACCTTCCCTAAAAACAACCACCTACGACAATAATTTGCTCGTTTATTCCTTTTTATACATACGAACATACCCGAAACCCTGATTACCTACCCCGTAACACTTACCTCCTATGACCCTTGTTATCATGTTTTCTTTCTCATATCTACCCACTCTCTCCCCCTCTTATTCACAAAACATGCGGTAGTCAAATCACAAACAAAAGCGTTACCTCTTGGGTTGCGGTGGCTTGAGGTGGCCCTTGTCTTCCCTCTTGTCCCCCTGCTTTGGATGCTTCTCCTCGTTACGCCGCCATGATCACCCTTTTTTTCAACTTTGTCTTTTCGCCTACGAATCTCGGATCACATTCACTTTCCTTGTCTCTTTTCTCCTTATCACTCAATCTCTCTCATGCAAAAACTGTCTCGGTCGTCAAAAGCGTCGCGTTCGCGTATTTAACCTCTTGCATGGCTCTAAAATTAAAACTTAAGTTGCCACCTAGCTTTTCTATTTTTAGAAAAGCTCATACCTAAATAACCGGTATCGGTTACTTAGCAAATATCGGTCTATCATTCTCGATATCGGTTCCTAACGATATCGGTTACACACCTATCTTTTCTCAACGAGCGTTCTTTTCTTCATTTCTCACCTAAATTTTTGTCGCGCCCGCCTCTTTTCTGCATAAACAACACAATTTACCACATTTGTTCATCCACCACACATAGCATTACAATTTCATTAACATCATTTATTTTATACAAAATACACAAACCATCGACTACGGATATCAAGAAACTATCAATCTATACATCATTTGGATCGACTCATCGATTACATATATCACAATGTCACAAAACCACCAATTCATCACATAACATGACATTCATATATACGTAAAAAAAAAAACAAAAACATCAACATCATCCATCTATCAACATGTCGATTAAACTCATCACACATTCTATATATTACGACCATTAACAAATATTTAAACACATTTTGAACACTTTGCATGTGGATCAAAAAAACATGTCTCTATATATATATATATATACAAGTTTTCAAAAATACAATGTGCCCTACATCGGGGCCTCTGTGATCTCATCATCACACAAAGCCGGCCGCGAGAGGCATGATAAGCTGTCGAAAAAAAATCTCGGCTCGGCTCGCGGGCCGGTCCCTCGTATCAAAAATAGCTATATACTCGGCTCATGAGGACCGGTATCCACTATCTGACCCCTACTCGGCTCGAGGCGGTATCTGATAAATGAATGAATGAATACATGAATAATACATAGGCACCTTGAGCCTCTATCAATACACCGGTTCGCGAGACCGGTGCCCATCTCTCTAAAATACAACAACCATGTTTGGGATCTCTCGGCTCTCCCCACCGCCCTCGGCACCTCTCCCCGCATTGGTCACTGTGGTGCCTCTCGCCTCCTGCCCGTCACGGACACGCCGTGGTGTGGCTGCGCCTCCTGAGATCTGGGGGTGTGAGGTCTCTACGCCTATCGCTTGCATAAGCACGATACTCGACTCGGTACCATCGAGAATATCCACGATAATATCGGGCCTCTGCTCTAACCTCCATATAGCGCTCTCGAGCCCTTGCGGAGGTGGGGCTGGTCCCCCAGCACCTCTGACCAATGCCCCCTGAGCTGTGCCCCCTGTGCTGTCTTGGTGTGTGTCTTCTGGTGGTGTGAGTGTGCTGTGCTGTGCAGTTTGTGTGCGTGTGGTCTTGGTGGTGGTCTTGTCTTTGCACATCTGTCCACTGCACTTGTGCTGTACTGTACATGCTTTGTGGGGTGGTCTTTGGTGGTGGTCTTTACTGTGCTGTGCTGTGCTGAGCTGGGCTAATTTTGCCCCTGTAAGACACCTATACTGTGCTGTGTGCTGCATGCATTTGCCCCTTGTAAAGCTGCACTTTGACCCCTGAGGCTGATCTCTCTCTCCTATAGCTGCTGACCAAGTCGGGTGCGGGTGGTACTATCTGGCTGCTCTCTGCCCCCACCCACACCTGTATGCTCCGTGCACCCGGCATCATCTACACCCTCACTGCTGACCTCTCCGCTACCCAATCTGGATCAAGGGTGTGGTGCGGGCGGTGGGGCCTCTACATCATCCCTCTGTCGGGGAAGGGAGGTGGCTCGTCTGTCGCGGCCCCATCTGCTGCGTACCCTCTCGGGGGTATCGCTCGTACTCTCTGGCCTCGTCTGCTTTATCCAGAATGTGTCTTGGATTAGGCGCTTGCTGTAAGCGGGCTCCTCTGCCGGGGTGGTGACCTCTGTAGGGTCTCCATCTGATGTCTCTTCTTTGTAAGGCCCTGCAGTGAATGTCATAGTATGCCACATCCCGCCTGCTGCACATTGCTCGTGGTGGCCCACGACCCCCGACCACCTCGAAAGCCATATCGGTATATGACTGTGGCCACATTTGCTTTGGGGTAACCCTCTTGGCTTTGATGCATACGATGTGCTCGTATGCCCAACAATGCTGACAAAAATGTAGAGCAAATACCGAATCGCCTCCTCGCGATAGCCCCATAGCTCCCTGTATAATTGCACCAGATATACTGGTGCCCAGGCGTAACAGGTGTGCTCCTCCACCATCTCAGCGGCACCCCCATCGATGCTCGTGGGAAGCGGCCTCCCTCACGAGTCGGGAGGCGAAGCGGGTGATCCCGACCATCATCAACACGGCCGGTCGTGTCTCGTGTCGATGCGCACGGTACATGTCACCGTACCGATACTCACGCGTATTATGGTGGTAGGTCGAGCGGCGGTGCATCCCCAAAAAACTGCGTATTGTCCATGGCGATCTCTGAATCTACGGAAAGCTGCCTCTCCCTCGATAGGTAGCGAAGGATGCGATACACATCCTCGATGTGACGGTCATCTCCCGGTCGGGAGATGGAACACATTGGTCGCGGATCCCATCTCTCGATGAGGGCGACCATCGGTGTGATCTCTCTCTATCGCTCTGTACCTCTGGACTCCACCAGAGTCCCACCTCGCGCATGATGGCCCGATGAGCCGCGAGATACGTGTGGCCTCATCACGCACCTGCAGCGGGGGCATCTATCCGCATCGTCAGCTGGCGCGTGCTGCAAAACCAACCCACATCCTTAGACCTACTCTTTATTACAACATCTACTTTATCATCTAAACACCCTTTTTATCCCCAGGCCATGCCCCGACTCTCTACCACCCCCTCTGTGACCTACCACCCTAAAAACCCAAAACCATCCCCCCCAAAACCAAAAAAACCCAAAACCCAAACAAAACACAACTGACCCAACCCTGACCCAAACCCAACCCCACCACACAAAACCCAACCCAAACCCAAAGACCAAAACCCAACCCCTACACCAAACCCTTCTCCCACCCCACCCAAACCCACCCAAAAACCCAAAACCCAACCCTACACCAAACCCTTCTCCCCTTCCAACCCAAAACCCACCCCACCCCAAAACCCTTCTGACCCCCCAACCCAAAACCCAAAACCCTAACCCACACCAAACCCTTCTCCACCCCTAACTGACCCCACCTGACCCTGACCCACACCAAACCCCCCCCACCCAAACCCTTCTCCCAAAACCCAACCCAACCCCACACCAAACCCTTCTCCACCCCTAAACCCCCCCCCACACAAACCCTTCCCCAACCCCCAACCCAAACCCAAAACCCAACCCCACCCCAACCCAACCCCACCCACCCACCCTCCCACCCCCCAAACCCAAAAAACACAACCCAGCGCCGTAGACCCATGGCCACCGACGCGGCCGGTCACCAACACTCCCTTTCCCTAAAATTGTGGCCGTGCTGGTCGCTTAGTGACCGACATCGGTCCTTTGTCTTCTCCGGAGGCCGAACCCCATGCGGCCCCCAAAACCCATTTTTACCTATTTCTACCCATCTACCCACCCAAATACCTAAAAACTTACCCACCTACCCACCTTAGCCTATCTAGCCTATCTACCCTCTCCCTTTTTCAAATCATTTCCATTTTCTCATTATTTCCTAAAAAGGTTAATTCTACCCAAACCCCCAATTTAGCATAATCTGACCAAATCACCAAATTAAAGAGTTTGAATCTACCCGAGCGACGACACGTCGTCGTGGTGGGATGGGTGGTGGCGGTCGGTGGTCCGGCCCCTCCGGCTCCTCTGCACTGTGCCATGGCTCCGATCGATCTGCTTTGGGTCCCGGCCAATCAGCTCTTTGCCTCCTCCTTAATCGGGCCCACTTATCGACTCTCTCTCGCCCAATCTGATAGCTCCACCTCACTCAATCGAGCCTCTAATCTCAACTCTCCACGTCGGACAAGTCGATTTGGTTTGCAAATAACAAAAAAGTGACAATGACAAGCCGTATTTTCTTTTTATAGGTTTTTCGCCTTTCACCAGATATCGGTTTCATTTTGCCCTAAGGAACCGGTATCGGTCCCTTAACCGATATCGGTCATGCGAGAATCGACATCGGTTCTCTACCTGACTTTCACCCCATTCTTTGCCCTTATTTACTCCTTGCCCTTTTTCACCACATATCGCCTCTATCCACCTTTCTTTGCACACCATTTGACCATTTGCCCGACCTAAGGCCTCAGCCTACTTTCGGCCCGAGCCAAGGCCTCGGCCTACCTATTCGGCCCTGGAGGCCCAAGGCCTCAAGGCCTACCATTTGGCCAGGACCCGAGGCCTCGCCTAACCATTTGGGCCAGGCCTACCTCGGCCGAGCCAAGGCCTCGACCTACTTTGGCCCCAGGACCTACCCGGCCGAGGCCTCGGCCTTTGGCCCGACCCAAGGCCTCGACCTACCCATTGGCCCGGCCGAGGAGGCCTACCATTTGGCCCGACCCCTCGACCCTGTTGGCCCGACCCGAGGCCTCGGCCGGCCCGAGGCCTGCACCCATTTGGCCCGACCCAAGGCCTCGGCCTACCCATTTGGCCCGCCCCGAGGCCTCGCCCATTTGGCCCCGAGGCCTGGCCCACTGTTGGCCAGGCCTCGGCCTACCCATTTGGCCGGACCCGAGGCCTCGCCTACCATTTGGCCGGCCGAGGCCTCGCCTACTGTTGGCCCGACCCGAGGCCTCGCCCCACTGTTTGGCCCGACCCGAGGCCTCGCCTACCCTGGCCCGACCCGAGGCCTCGCCTGGCCCGACCCGAGGCCTCGACCTACCTGATTTGGCCCGACCCAGGCATGGCCCGACCAGGCCCCTATGCAATTTGCCAGGCCGACCCACTGACCCGGCGCGCCTTGGCCCGACCAAGGCCGTATCACTTGATACCATACCCACAATCAACGTTTTATTTTATCCATCCATCATGTACCTTTTGTTCAATCGAGCTCACTGTTCGTGTTTTAGCATGATTAGGGTCCTTGACTTGATCTGTCGACCAACTTTGCCTGAGACTAGGACCGTGGCGTTTATCTCTCAACCAAACCAACCATTTAGTGCTTGCCGAACATGCCTAAACGTTCTGTACCTTACTGTTATATACCACTGGAGCTACTTCCTATGCCTTGGATACCGAGGATTATATCACCCTTGTTTGGATAAACTATCGACCTTTGCCTATACATTCTTTGGTTTGCTCGTCAAATCATGTACCCTAGTCGTCTTATTGCATTTGACATGCGTCTGCTTCCTTGGACCTACCCCACCACCTTACCATCCTCTCTACAACATTCACCCTTTATCAACCCTATCCCTGATTTCCCGTTCACTCAATCTATGATAGATTTGAGGGGGATTACCTATATCCTTAACAGGAGAAACCACTTCATATTATTGTCGCGCGTGACTTTACAAAACAAGCTACACGTGATAAGGGGCTAATGTAGACACCAAATTTGTGTCTTACGACCCCTTGTGACCCGCATCTCATCTCGCATGATATAACCTCATCACCTAAACCTTACACAATTATTTATTAATTGCCTTATAATTGATAAATCCACATCACCCTACCTACCACCTCACTTTGCCACTCATCATGACCTAGCCCTAACCTAAAAACTAACCTAATTAAGACCCATGACTTGGTCCAGACTCACATCCATAACTAATGCCTCCTTTACTCGCACCCAAAACCGACCTTCTAGCCACTTGACCAAGCCATGGTGATCTCTCGGGAGAAAGCGGGGAAGGTGGGCTATTTTACTAAAAATAGCCTACTTTTTCCTTACCGATGCGGTTCTGCTCGACCGCCGTCGTCGGTTACGCAACCGCCATCGGTTCCCTGTAAATGGGCTCCCCAAACCAAAACAACGGATCGGAATTTCATTTTGGAGATCGGTCGAAGGATTTGGATCAGCGAGAGCATTGCGGCGAGAGCAGAGTCGATCTTCATTTAATCAAGCGAGAGGCGAGTAAAGAAACCGAGAAGTGCTTGCGGTGAGGAGATCAACTTGCATCTTTCAAAACCAGTAAGTCATATCTTGCATGTCCTCTGTTATAACATTTCTTATGCTCTTTGAATCACGGTCCTCCTAAATCCGTTTGAATCCACTACCCACGTGCCAACGTGCCATTGCATCATCCATAAACCAGCCTTAGCAAACACCATAGCTACTAAGAAGATCGATCTATTTACGGCCCTATCATAACCGATCTCATTTCCTAAATCATCCATGCCCCCAAAACCCATTTTTACCTAAACACCCATCTACCCACCCAAATATCCTAAAACTTACCCACCTACCCACCTTAGCCTATCTAGCCTATCTACCCTCTCCCTTTTTCAAATCATTCCCATTTTCTCATTATTTCAAAAAAAGGTTAATTCCCTACCCAAACCCCCAATTTAGCATAATACAACCAAATCACCAAATTAAAGAGTTTAATCTACCCGAACGAGGACACTCGTCGTGGTGGGAAGTGGTAGCGGTCACTGGTCCAAGCCCCTCCGGCTTTCGCTCATTTATTGGCTTTAATCCGATCTTGTGGTCCCGCCAATGTGTTGCCTCCTCCTTAATCGGGCCCACTATCCTCTCTCCAGATACAATAGCTCCACCTCACTCAATCGCCTCTAATCTCAACTCTCCACGTCGACAAGTCGATTTGGTTCCTGCAAATAACAAAAGTGACAATGACAAGCCATATTTTTCTTTTTATAGGTTTTTCGCCTTTCACCGATATCGGTTTCATTTTCCCTAAGGAACCGGTATCGGCCGCTAACCGATATCGGCCACTCAGAATCGACATCGGTTCTCTACCCAACTTTCACCCCATTCTTTGCCCTTATTTACCATTTGCCCCTTTTTAACCACATATCGCCTATATCCACCTTTGCTGAAGACCATTTGTTTACCCATTTGGCCCGACCCAAGACCTCAACCTACCTATTCGGCCCGACCCAAGGCCTCGCCCTACCCATTTGGCCCGACCCAAGGCCTTAACCTACCTGTTGGCCCGACACAAGGCCTCAACCTACCTATTCGGCCCGACATAAGGCCTCGCCGTAAGCATTTGGCCCGACCCAAGACCTCAACCTACCTATTTTGCCCGACCCAAGGCCTCGCCTAACAATTTGGCCCGACCCACGGCCTCACTCTACCCTTATGGCCCGACGCAAGGCCACAACCCAACAACTTGGCCCGACCCAGGCCGTATCACTTCAATACCATACCCACAATCAACATTTTACTTTATCCATCCATCCTGTACCTTTTGTTCAATCGAGCTCACCTGTTCATGTTTTAGCATGATTAGGGTCCTTGACTTGATCTGTCGACCAACTTTGCCTAGACCTAGACCGTGACGTTTATCTCAACCAAACCAACCATTTGGTACTGCCGAACATGCCTAAATGTTCCTGTACCTTACCTGTTATATACCCTGGAGCTACTTCCTATGCCTTGGATACCAGGATTATATCACCCTTGTTTGGATAAACTATCGACCTTTGCCTATACATTCTTTGGTTTGCTCGTCAAATCATGTACCCTAGTCGTACTATTGCATTTCAACATGCGTCTGCTTCCTTGGACCTACCCCACCACCTTACCATCCTCTCTACAACATTCACCCTTTATCAACCCTATCCCTGATTTCCCGTTCACTCAATCTATGATAGATTTGAGG